>FXXK01001874.1:26498-77370 GCA_900184695.1 Betula pendula
AGTGGATGATTTATAAAGAGAGTCATGAGTGTTGAGTCCCACATCGTCTAGTTACTAGGTGAAACTGGGCTTTATAAGTGATTCTAGGGAAACTCCAAAATTGACTAGTCCTTTTGGGGTGATAGCGCAGATGTGGCTAGCGCTTTTCCCTGGGTCGTTACATATAGATTACATGGTAGATCTCTGGAAAGGATAGATGAATAATGGCTCTGACGCAAGGGCATCCACCTTACTGAGGAGGAGTCACTTGATGGTCATTACGAATCTATTTGATGGTACACATTTGACTAATCTAGGGTATTAACCTTCCCAAGGAGCTATGTTATCCTAACATTAGAGACTGATGAAAAACTGGTAATTTGTTAATGTCAAAGTGGTATTAATAATGGGTTTTATTAATATCTATCTAGCATTAATGATGAGATTAAGTCTCGCCTAATCAGGGTGATTAAAAGTTCTTCGACTTGGTCTTGAGCCTCGCAATCCCTATGGTGGGAATTTTTAATTCACGGGATTAGATTGTCATTGCTTTTAAACATTATATTTTTTGGGTTTACATATTTTGTTTATTTGCTATATATGCCAGAATTATTCTTTAATATTTCAGTTTTCATATCTTATGATTTGTCAAGAATGGCTCTTGGTTGAATCTTTATAACATATTTCTTTTACTTATGAAAGAATATTTATAAAGAGTCTATGACACATGGCACCTAATGGTGCAAAGTCGTCCATCACATCCTGGACTAAATCTAGTAAGTAGATGGTAAAGTTGGAACTCGTGTCCAAAAATTCAATTGATCATAAACATATTTTATATGTGATGAATATTGTTGATTATTCCTTGATTTGATTACTAAGCTTTGGGCATACTTATTACAAAGTATAGATGGGGTTTTGCATATTTCCTAAGTTGCATTGAATTTGATTATGGTGTGAAGCAATGATATTGGTCACACAGAAGACCATAGTTAAAAGTCCCTTGTAACTGATTAAAGTGTTGCTCGTAGTCGTAAGTGGAAACAAGAATTCCACCTAGACTATAGCATGTGAACTTAGGGATTTGTCTTAATTGACTGAAGCAGTGTGGTTTAGGTTGACATTGTTGGTGTTATAGCAAGGTAGACTTATACAAGGCTATGCACTGAACAAGACTGTGTAAGCCATCATTCCTATAATGACTGTGAAAGAAAATGATGAGCGTGCACGACGACTTATGAATATTACTCTAAATCTTGAGAAGATTGTGAACCAGATGTCAAGTGGTGATTGCTTTGATGTATCTCGGTCAAATCAAATCGATGGTCATACATACTTTGTACATTGGGCAATCATCATGTAGCATTGTGGCAGATCACTCTTCAAGAAGGAGTTCAAGTCCTGTGTAGGACAACAAAGAGATAAGGAAATTTCCCTTACTTTAGGATCAATAAGAATGTTTATCCTGTGTCTNAGCCATCATTCCTATAATGACTGTGAAAGAAAATGATGAGCGTGCACGACGACTTATGAATATTACTCTAAATCTTGAGAAGATTGTGAACCAGATGTCAAGTGGTGATTGCTTTGATGTATCTCGGTCAAATCAAATCGATGGTCATACATACTTTGTACATTGGGCAATCATCATGTAGCATTGTGGCAGATCACTCTTCAAGAAGGAGTTCAAGTCCTGTGTAGGACAACAAAGAGATAAGGAAATTTCCCTTACTTTAGGATCAATAAGAATGTTTATCCTGTGTCTCGGGCCCAATCGTTTTCAGTGGTATTTAACTGAAACTATGTACAAGGATGAGTTTAATCTCACAAAGTACATTGGGATAAATTATGAGGTTTTGATCCGGGTACTCAAGGAAAAATATGTGGTGAACAAACTGACAGTTATTCATCTTTGGTTCAACCATAGAATATATTCCATGGAGGGGTAATATGCTAAAATACGTCATGAAGGATTAATTGTTTATTGCAAAATATGATTTAGAATTCAATCACATTTATTTAGTGGAGTTATCAGTGATTTTTAGTCAAAGTGATGAGTCATTGGATGACAAAAATTCAAAGGACTAAAGTAGTTAAATCTATTTTCCTTTCGAGTCCCTTCTTGAACTGTTGTAAATTGACTAAGTGATTATGAGTTTCAGTTATTTATTTATTTATTAATTGCATTTATTTTTATTTAAATAAGACATGGGCCAAAAATTAATATTTATAATAATTTGGCTTGTTTTATTTATTTAAACATGGGCTTGAGAATTTATTTCTCAAGGGCCATTAGTTTGGAGGAGTTTGGGCTAAGGAATTAATTCCTAGAGCATAGTCCATAAAAAAGAAGCATTGGGCATGCAGGATCAAACCAAGGGGCCCAAGCAGTCACGAGAGAGACTGTGCTAGGGTTAAAACCCTAACCCTAGGCTCATGGGGAGCATAATGCTCCCCATGGCCGGCTGCTACAAGGGGATTTAATCCCCTTGTGGCCGTGAGCCCTAGTGTCGCACAAGGGGAATTAATTCCCCTTGTGTCTGCAATTAATTATTTATTTAAATTAATTACGGGGTTCTAGAACTCTCTCTCTACCTCTTCTCAAAGCAGACCTGCAGTTATAAATAGAAGCTTAAGTCAGAAGCAGAAAAACACTCCAATACACCGAATGGAAAACAACTTCCATTACTACAAGATTATCTCTTAGAATACGAGTTTTCTACAAACTGTAGCCAATAAGCATTGAGGTGTTAAGTAAGTGATTTTTATAAAAGATAAATATTATTCTCTTGCTTCAAATTGTGAGTGCACATTCACTATCATGTTCAGCCATCAAGAAGAAGATTCGGATTTATGAAGAACATTGTTCTTCATGTTCATCACGTTCTTCGCGTTCTTGGAGGTCATCAAGCCTTTGAAGATTTCGGAGCTCTTAGTGTTCATGGCGTTCTTGGTGTTCTTTGCATTCTTCATCAGCTTCGAAGATCATCAACAACAAAGATGTAAAGGTGAATTCAAATAGCCCTATATGCCTAAGAAGAGGCCGACAGGAATTTTAAGTAAATCTAATTTATGTTTTACTTTAATCTTGTGAAAATCAAAAGCATGCTTTCTCTTGAAGATAATTGCGATCCTAGACCAGTTAGATCTATTTAAAAATTTTTGTTATGTTTCCGCTGTGCTATACCATGTTTCTTGTTAACATGGAGCATGATCCTGAACAATTGGTATTAGAGCGATCTTCAAGATACATGTTTTTTGATTTTCAGCAAGTTGAATTCGGCTATGCATGTTGTTTGTGTTGGATTTTTATTCCAACGGCTCCAATGAAATTGATTATTTGTTTTTCAACCTTAAACATGTTTATTAACATGTAAGGATCTGATCTGGAACGTTTCAAATCAATAGGAGCATGTTTGGCATTTTATTTATATTTTACCATGCAAAACAGTGTTGCTGTATTTTTACAGTAGGGGCTGCTGTAATTATGAATTTTTTCTAGTGCCTTAAACAAGTGCCAAAATTATTTGGGGATTGTTTTCTACAAGAAAAAATCGTGGTTGACGCAATGGAAAAATCGGATTCAAGTTTCGAATTTTCTTCGAACAGTTTTTGGTCCATTTTTTATTCGTCGACAGAATCTGTTTTTTCAAATTTACTGTGATATCCGAGATATGAATAGAGGATTTTATTTACTTGTTCATGTAAATGAATTGGAGGAATTAATAATCATGAGTAAGGTTACACTTAAGAATTTTAATTAAGGATTAAAAATGGTTTTAAAAATCAAGGGTAAAACGGTAATTAAAAGTAGATTGAAGCTATTGTTGGGCCATGTTATTTCTAAGAACGGCCTTGCAATTGATCCCAAGAAGATTGAAGCTATTGTTGAATGGGAACGACCGACTAATGTCGGAGAGATTCATAGTTTCTTGGGCTTAGTTGGTTATTACCAAAGGTTTATCAATGGGTTCTCTGCATTCTCCGGGCCTCTAACTGCCCTTACAAGGAAGAATGCCCCGTTTGTATGGAGCAAGGAATGTGAAACAAGCTTCCAAGAGCTAAAACAGAGATTGGTGTCCGCACCTGTGCTCACGTTACCAATGGAATCCGTTGGATACGTTGTCTACACGAATGCATCCCGAATGGGCTTAGGGTGTGTGCTTATTGAAGATGGTAAAGTCGTGGCTTATGCTTCAAGACAGTTGAAAGACCATGAGAAGAATTATCCTACACACGATTTGGAGCTAGCTGCTGTAGTTTATGCGTTGAACATTTGGAGGCATTACCTCTATTGGGAACGATGCGAAATCCACACCGACCATCAGAGTCTCAAGTACATTTTTATGCAGAAAGATTTGAATATGAGACAGCGAAGATGGCTAGAACTGATAAAAGATTATGATAGTGAGATGTTTTACCATCCTGGAAAAGCCAACATAGTGGCTGATGCTTTGAGCAGAAAGTCATGTAGTGCTGAAAATGAGCCGACGTCAGATATTGATCTGTTAGCACAACAGTTTGCCATTGTGCAGATTGACAAAGTATTGGTGGGGAAATCAACTATTATAGCAGCCATGGTATGGATTCAATGTCATTTTGGGCATGGATTGGCTATCGAAATGTGGAGCTAGTATTGACTGTAGATTGAAAGAGGTGGTATTTCGGCCTTCGGATGCCGAGGAATTTAAATTCTATGGGTCACGTGTATGTGCTAACCCGCCGATTCTCTCAGCAATTCAAGCAAGAAAAGGGTCAAAGATGGTGCTCAAGCTTATTTGGCTTATGTCATGACCAAGCCCAAAGTTGAAGCAAGGTTAGAAGATATTCCAGTGGTATGCGACTTCCCGGATGTCTTTGCCAAGATTTCAGGATTACCTCCGGATCGTGAGGTTGAGTTTACAATTGAGCTAATGCTGGGGACTCAGCCTATTCGCAAGGCTCCGTATTGTATGGCTCCAACGGAATTGAGAGAGTTGAAAGAACAGCTTCAAGAACTTTTGGACCGAGGATTCATTCGTCCAAGTGTGTCACCATGGGGAGCACTAGCATTATTTGTAAAAAAGAAGGATGGTTCAATGCAGATGTGCATTGACTATTATGAGCTGAACAAAGTAACGATCAAGAACAAGTATCCTTTACCAAGGATTGATGATTTATTTGATCAACTCAAGGGTGCCTTTATGTTTTCAAAGATTGACTTAATGTCGGGATATCACTAGCTTAAGGTTCGAGACGAAGACGTTACAAAGACAGCTATTCGCACACGGTATGGCCATTATGAATTTCTAGTCATGCCCTTTGGTCTAACTAATGCACCTTCCGTATTTGTGGATTTGATGAACCGTGTGTTCCACATGTACTTGGATCGGTTCGTCGTTGTCTTCATTGACGACATTCTTATCTATTCAGCTAATCACCAAGACCACGAAGAACATTTGAAGATGGTCATGAAATCTAGAAGGAAAATAAGCTATTTGCCAAGCTCAAGAAATGTGAGTTTTAGATTCAAGAGGTGTCATTTTTGGGGCATGTTGTTTCTAAGAACAACCTTGCAGTTGATCCCAAGAAGATTGAAGCTATTGTTGAATGGGAACAATCGACTAATGTCCGAGAGATTCGTAGTTTCTTAGGCTTAGTTGGTTATTACCAGAGGTTTATCAATGGGTTCTCTGCATTGTCCGGGCCTCTAACTGCCCTCACAAGGAAGAATGCCTCGTTTGTATGGAGCGAGGAATGTGAAACAAGCTTCCAAGAGCTAAAACAGAGATTGGTGTCCACACCTGTGCTCACATTACCAATGGAATCCGTTGGATACGTTGTCTACACGGATGCATCCTGAATGGGCTTAGGGTGTGTGCTTATGCAAGATGGTAAAGTCGTGGCTTATGCTTCAAGACAGTTGAAAGACCACGAGAAGAATTATCCTACACACGATTTGGAGCTAGCTGCTGTAGTTTATGCCTTGAAGATTTGGAGGCATTACCTCTATGGGGAACGATGCGAAATCCACACCGACCATCAGAGTCTCAAGTACATTTTTACACAGAAAGATTTGAATATGAGATAGCGAAGATGGCTAGAACTGATAAAAGATTATGATAGTGAGATGTTTTACCATCCTGGAAAAGCCAACGTAGTGGCTGATGCTTTGAGCATAAAGTCTTGTAGTGCTGAAAATGAGCCGACGTTAGATATTGATCTATTAGCACAACAGTTTGCCATTGTGCAGATTGACAAAGCATTGGTGGAGAAATCACCTATTATGGCAGCCATGGTTGTTCAACCATTGTCAAAGTCAAAGATCAAACAAGCACAAGATAATCATTTAGAGTTACAGAAAATAATTGATGAAGCCAAAGATGATGAGACTTCAAGATTTCATGTCACCTCTGATGGGATTCTGAAGACCAAGGACGGGAGAATTGCAGTGCCTAATGAAAATGAATTGAAGAATGAAATCCTTGAGGAGGCGCATCAATCGAAGTACACTATCCATCCGGGCAATACGAAGATGAACCAAGACTTGAAGAAGAAGTTTTGGTGGAGCGGAATGAAGCGTTCTGTTGCAGAATATGTGGCACGGTGTCCTTCGTGTCAGCTTGTGAAAGCCGAACATCAGCGTCCTGCTGGGCAACTTCAACCATTAGAAGCACCTATGTGGAAATGGGATCAAGTTGCTATGGATTTTGTTGTTGGTTTGCCTAAGGTACCTAGTGGTCAAGATGCAATATGGGTAATTATTGATAGGCTTACAAAAAGTGCTCATTTCCTACCGCTCAAGATCACAGATTCAATGGAAAAGCTTGCGAGCATGTACGTTCGGGAGATTGTCAGACTCCATGGAGTACCAGCTTCTATTGTTTCGGACCATGATGCTCGGTTCACATCTAAGTTTTGGCTGAGACTGCAAGATGCAATGGGAACCAAGTTGTGTTTTAGCACGGCATATCATCCACAAACCGATGGGCAATCCGAGAGAACAATTCAGACTCTTGAAGATATGTTACGGTTGTGTGTGCTTGACTTTAAAGGTAATTGGATACAATATTTGCCTTTAGTTGAGTTCGCCTACAACAACAGCTATCAAGCTACAATTGGCATGGCGCCTTATGAAGCTCTATACGAAACAAAATGCAGATCACCTTTGTATTGGGATGATGTTGGTGAAAGTCAAATACTCGGGCCAGAAATGATACAAGACACAAAAGAGAAGGTTGCAATTATTCAGAAGCGAATGCTCACAACTCAAAGTAGATAGAAAAGTTACACGGATAAACACCGCCGCAAACTGGAATTCAATGTTGAGGACCTTGTGTATCTCAAAGTGTCGCCTATGCGTGGTATGGTCCGTTTTGGCAAGAAAGGAAAGCTCAGTCCACGCTATGTCGGACCTTTTCGTGTTATTGGCACTGTTGGCCCTGTAGCTTATCGAGTTGAATTACCACCCGAATTGGCCAATATCCACAACGTTTTTCATGTATCGCAACTATGAAAGTGTGTGCATGATCCACAACATGTTATTAATTATGAACCACTGGATATTCAGCCCAACTTAACTTACAAAGAGCAGCCGGTTCAGATATTGGATCGCAAGGAACAACAGTTTAGGACAAAAGTTATCCCCCTTGTGAAGATTTTATTGAGGAATCACGATGTCGGGGAAGCTTCATGGGAGCTCGAATCGGATATGCGGACTCGATATCCGCACTTGTTCATGTGATCAGGTATAATTCCTCTATATGAACTGTAACGCCCCAGTTTCTATGCAATAAAACCGTAAGCAGAAACCTCTGGTTTCCACGTGACATTACTACCTCAGAGATCAGTCTCGCAGCGGATATATTTTTTTTCTTTTAAAAACACTGGGGAACAACTAAATTACACAATAGAGCTGACTGAAATACCTCGTGAATTAAAAATACGTTAGATGTTTTAATAATACAAACATGTGCATACCAGATGCACCAAATAAAAGATAGTTGCAGTATACGCCACTGACGGCATACAATTGCAACATCACACTGTTTAGATATATTACAAACCATCATTAATAAAACCAAAACATACAAAATACGAAGAGACATATATATAACAAAATGTTGTCTCTTTTGGGATATAGCACATCCCGACAAAGTAGTGCTTAATAGTCATCAAAGCTAACGAAGGGGTCTCCGCCTTCGTCACCTGCATCACAGTCTATGTAAACATGACATCATCACATTTACATAGGCAAACAAGTGAGTCTACTGCATCCCAATATAAACAGGTAATTGAATTATTGAACAAGCATATGACAGATATAATGAATGGGTTTTCATGCATCGTTGTGAAGGCTTTGTTTAGTCTTAATGCAGCATGAAATTACACTCAGCTCATAATGGGCCAACCCCGGATTAGCGAACGTTACACCTCCCCCACTTAACAGATTACTGGTTTGCACCTGGAACCAACTCCCAGCATTAGTTCTTATTACCGGATTTAGGGACCCGAGGTCCATTGGATCAGTCCTCACACCCCTGCTACCGACCAGCTAAATGTCATATCATTACCAATTCACAGGATATATAGTTGTAATGTATGAGCAGTTTATAATATATACATATGATAAAACAATACTGAATATAAAAGAAGACAGCGTCAGCCCCAGTAAGTACTTCCATACTTACTCTTTTCCCCGCAGAATAGTAATCCACCACTGCCTAGCAATATGGATACACAAATATCATATATCAGTGACCAATCAATAATAATTGGTCAGTCTTCAGGATCCTTGCTCTTATCCTTTATTATTATTATTATCCATCACTTCATTTTCATTACTCGATTTTATCCATACGTATACTCATATATATATACAAGTCATATTTGTGAGTATTCTCACATATTGTCCATAAATTTAATCAAAGCATTTAACTTATGAAGTCCCACATAAGTGAGGACATGTCATAAGGATCCCGTTGACAATAATGTAAATCATCCAATATTGCACTCCAATACCCCACCGAAGTAAGAGCATAATTCGAGATAAGTATTTAAACAAACAAGAGTTAATACTGCATAAATATCCCCACTATAAGTAAGGGCTTATTATGAGTTATATGTACAGTATTGAAAGAATCTCTTATAGCCAATTTTCACTCAACTTCATGTTTATACCGTCGAAGGGCAGGGCCACCATGACGTTTAGACATGAGATTGAGTATTATCCACTATAAGATTAAAAATAACAATCAACAAACAATATATATGTTGATTTTACAAGTCCTTTAAACCTTTTCCATTTTCCTTTAAAACAAGCTCCGCTTGCTTCCATTTTTAATTCTTTTGAGCACTTTAAGATCCTTGAACTCAACCAATAATCAAACATACTTCAAACACATATTAGATACATCAAATACATGTTAGATAAATCAAATAACAGCAAAGAACATAAGCAAAACAGATTAGCATAAAAAAAATCCACAAAAATACTCAATAGAGGCCGAATGGGTGTAGGATGAGTTCTTGGTGTTTTCTCATGATTCCAAAGCCCAAAGATCAATGGAAACATGATACAAAATAGTTTTAGAACCCTCCTAAGTGATCTTACGCAGCCCATGGTTGTGAAAAACCACAAACGTTCCCCAACACCCCTCTATTGAGCCGGTTTTGAAGCTAATTGAGGAGGATGAAGCTTTCATACCTCAAATGGACTCCAAAATGACTTCTAAAGGTTGGGTTAGCTGTTGGACACCTCAAGCAAGGTTGTGTATAAGCTCTGGACAGTTTGGAGAAGATTTGCTCAAAAACCCCTTAGGTGCCGTGAGAGGGTGTGAGTGAGATGAATGAAGAGA
Organism: Betula pendula; assembly: GCA_900184695.1. Classification (NCBI taxonomy): domain Eukaryota; kingdom Viridiplantae; phylum Streptophyta; class Magnoliopsida; order Fagales; family Betulaceae; genus Betula; species Betula pendula. The sequence goes on from FXXK01001874.1 coordinate 36,314, forward strand.
TTTTTTTGTTTTGGGTGCAAGGATGAGTGATTTCGGTGCTGGGGGCTCTTCTCACATTTATAGGAGAATCCAAGGCTTCTAGATGGCCAGCACACACGTCCAAACCAGCCTTGCTTCATTGGAAAACAACCTTTCCTTGCAAGTTACCAAAATGCCCTCAAAAGTCAAGATCTTTTTATGACTTTTTAGCTTTTTGTGCTTTCTTTCCAGCAACTTCTCCAACTACCAAGTGTCAACACCCTAGGCTTCCAAATCAGTGATGAGTAGGCCCTACTTAGGAAATTTAGCAGTTTAAAGCTAAATTCGACAGTTGGAGGTTTTAAGCCTCGGGTTTTAGGCCAAAAGTTATATACTAAATAGAGTCCATTTATGATATAAAATCAAAATGGTGAAACTCTATTTTTCAAATAAGGCCCGGGTCAAAAGTGCCACGTAAGCGATGAATAATCATCTTTATGCCTAAAAAGGTCAACAATTTGACTTTTATAAAAAATCTACTATGTCGTAGAGGGTTTCGATACAAGCATAACGGGCTTCAGTTTGAGTAAAACTGAGTTCGTTTGACCCAGTTTTTGATACTTACAAGATTGGTCGTCAGAAAACGATCCTTTTCTAAAGAGATTCTAAAGGGTTTTGACTAGAAATCTCTTAAACTTCATGAACGTCTCTAAAACCATTATCATAGCTAAATGATAATATTTCCACAACATATATCATTTAGTTTAATAATATGCTTAAGAGATTAAAATTCCTCGGGCGTCACAGAGAGAGAGATAAGCGGCTGGGTGGGAAGAAATGGGGGAAAAGAGAAATAAAACCGAAATGAGTAAAGCGGGTGTGTTTTTGATTTTTTTTTTCAAATACTCAACCACAGTTGAGTTAACCCCTGCCAGCTATAAAAAACGGATACTAAACAGACAGTAGCACTGTCCGTAGCATTACTCTGTGTGATCACATGTAGCATTGTGAGAAAGCTTTTCTCAAAAAGGAATCTAAGATATTTCCTTCAAAATGATAAGAAATGTCCCATTAAGATTGATTTTATAGACTGGATTATTCTCAATCTCTAGCTAGATCATTTTGGTAATCAATACCAAAATATTGATGTATATGTGATAAGACTTTCACAAGAATGAGAATAATAAGAAAATCAATAACTCAATAATAAAGAGGTAGAAAATTAAAGTAACAATGTTTTTGCCTTTAATTCTGCTATGGAAGATTTCATGGAATAAGTAATAGTCAATATTAAGTAAGTCTTTTCAAGTTGAATTTCTAGGTAAAGTAGTCTTGCCTATATAGTTGGACCACAATTTCTTGTATTTTCCCTCCGGTCTATTCTTTTTTTATTTATTTATTTCTCTTCTTTTGAAACTTCTTATATGAGAGCACCAAAAAAACATAGTGGCACTCTTTTTCTTATTAGATGGGAAGTATAAATTTACAATTTAGGTAATGGATTTGCTTTGAGAAACATATATGGATTAAAATCACAAGTCACACTCACTTTTCAAATGAATGGATTTTGAATCTTAAGTGCACTATATGAATATGAAATCTCTGTTTTGCTTCTATCTCTCTACTAAGCATCTATATTTTTCTCCATATGGGTTTACTTGCTTATAGAGGGAAAGTTACTGTTATTATATATTTTTTTTCTATTTATCTATTTGGGTGTTTGTCAACATATAAGGGGACACGGGGGACCTCAAACTTGTCTGGGAGAGGATGCTTCATGATCTGCTCAGAAAATGGCAGGTTGGTGCCTCAGAGTATATCATCCAACACCGGTTATCTTCCTCTCATTTGGCTAGCCACCTTGTTACACTCAATACACGGCCCTCATGTCGGTCTTGTTGTTGGGAGCATCATTTTGATGGAGGTCTTCTCCCCCGCGACGGCAACCACGTGGGGGTGCCCTATTGCTCTGGTCCACCTCTCCCTCGTATTCCGTTTCAACCTCATACTCTTAGTCTTCTTCCTTGAAGGTGGGGTCTTCATTCGCGTCTCCTCCCGTAGCTCCATGATTTTGACGTTCTTCTTCTTGTCGAACAAGATGGGGAATTGGTCCGGCGCCAATATCCTTATGGTCTTCTTCGTATTGTCGTAAGAGGGGAACTTGTTAATGGGCTGTGGCACATGATGGTTGCCGCCACGGTGGTGGTTCCGTAGCGTGGCACGCCAAAGCTATGTTCTGGTGGGTGAGGGCTTCCATCCGTGCTTGTACTACTTTCAGTTGTGCCTGCAACTTGGTTTCTGGAGTTGTTTGGGGCGGTTCTTGTTGTCTACCACTGGTTGGGACCCTTTCTTGCCCGGGAGTGGGCAGGGGTCTAACGTTACTCCTGCCCACATTCCTTATTCTGAGAGATCTGCTTGAGCCCAACAAGAACCAACAGAAGCATGAATCAACTCAAAATCACTTACATGCCAACAATTTCTAGATCAAGGAGAGATGGACAAGCCGACAATGCCCCACAAAGTGATATGTTATCCATTCTTTCAACATTTTAAAGGTGCAACTTCTCAAAAGAGACCTTACAATATGAAAATGAAAATATTAAGAACAAAACACCTATAAACACCAAATTTTCAAGTGCAATGATCTAAAAGGTACCCTAGAGCAGCATTATCACCAACTAAAGGGCTCAAGCAGGATCTAGTAAGAATCAATAATTTCTTCCCTTGTCTTGATCTCTTGTCATTCCAGGAAAAGTTAGATACATCCACAGGATTGTCTTGATCTCTGTCCTAGCGCATCTATAACTTATAGGCCCAAAACATTGATTTAGTACATGACAAACCAATTCAATTCTGAGAGAATTTAACCAATAAATGAATTTATTTCTAAGCCTTACCCGTTAAGAATATAACCAACGACTTGATCCTCGATTGCAAATGGAAGGAACTCGGATTGCTTTTCCGGCACACGATTTCAAAGAGAAATGAAAAAATGATCTACAATTGTAGATTCTGATCTTCTTAAAGAAGCATGTGAGATTCGAAGAATACTCTAGAAGGCTTTCTGGTTGAGAAATCTGAACGACACCACTCAGGCGAAGATGCCTGTTGCAAAAACTGAAAGAGTGGGGGATTTTGATTTTTTTGAAGTGTGAGTGGTAGAATGAAGAAGCAAGTGAGTTTGAGATTTTGTGAGATATCCATGACGAAATAACATGTTGTTGCATATATGTTTTTTTTTTTTGGCAGATATGTATTAAATAAAGGCCCTTAATTTTAAGTTAAGTATGGTACCTGCGACAACATTATCCTATCATCGTGGATATGTATTAAATAAAGGCTAATTTTGATTTTATTGAAGTGTGAGTGGTAGAACGAAGAAGCGAGTGAGTTTGGAATTTTTCGAGATATCCATGACGAAATAACATGTTGTCGCATATATATATGTATATTTTGTAGATATGTAATAAATAAAGACCCTTCATTTTAATTTAAGTATGGTACTTGCGACAACATTATCTTGTCGTCATGGATATGTATTAAATAAAGGCCATTCTTTTTAATTTGCAGGAAAGAAAAGCTAATCAGTGAACTGAGGGAATAGTCCATAAACCCGATAATAAGTAACTAATGCTGAGATCGGTAGGCTTCTAGTACAAACTTGAAACTTTATAAGTGTAATGATAACGGTTGATAAGATTGGTAGTCGTATGCTCCTAGTACAAATATGCTCTTTTTTGCCAATTATTTCGTGCCGGGTGAGGGGTTTTTGAGAATCAAGGTTGAGTTTGTCACCAGTAAACTTCCAAAGGCCAAAAGGCAGTGTCTTCTTGGTTGAAGAAGCTTGCAAGGTGCATGCCATTTCTACACATGGCAAATCGACAATCAGCTTCAAAAAGTCTTTGAGGACTAAACCATCAATCCACAGCTGATGCCCAATTGAAGTGCAAATAGAGTAAAAAAAGAGAAGGAGAAGAAAAAAAAAAAAAGATAAAAAGGGAATTCGTAAAAAGGACTTTTTCGTATCTGGGGTGTGGACTTTTTGCTGAAGTTCAGATATGCGAAGCGAAGTAAAAGCAGAAATGAAAAAAAATAGATGCAATTGGAAAACAGAGACAAAGAAAGAAACATAGAAACATAGAGGCAGAGCGCAAAAATCAATGGTTGAGAGAGAAGAGCCGCCACCACCATCAATGTCATCATCATCATCATCGCAAGCGTCAAAATCAACGGCTTATAATCTTCCTTCACGTCCTATGATCACTTAGGGGGACCATTCTCTCAACATTTGTCAAAACTACTTCTAAACCTTACTATTAACTAAATCCAATTTTAAATCAGTCTATTAAAATTATAACAAAACATATTATCGTGATAAAACATAAAACATACGTAAACTAAAAATTATTTTGGGGATTTAACACTTTTTGAGCATAAAAGGTTTTAAATTCTAACATGAGCTTTTAAAATTTGGAACATGCTTAGTTTTTAACACAATCATTAAGATAAAACAATTAGAAGGGTTTGAGATCAAGGGTTATCTTGTGGATCATGAATTTATCAAGAAAAATCATACTCTCTCTCTAAAATCTCTCTCTCACTCTCAAACTTGGTACTTTGAGTATTTAGTACGAATTGGCGTGGTTTATGAAGGATAGAGGAGGCCATTTATAGGGGTGCAATCGAGCTGAAGTAGTTCAAGGGTTTAAAGTGCTTTTCAAGTTTCATCGAACGTTCGATGTACGACATTAAATGTTCGACATACTATTATCTAACAGTCTTAAGGTCTTTCTTCGAATGTTCTTTGTATTGTCTGACACATAGCTTGTACATGTGCAGATACGTGGGCAGCGTGAATAGTGATACATGACACTGTTCAAACGTTTGATGAGTGTGATTCGAATGTTTGATCCGGGTGATTTTTTTTAAAATAATTATTTTTGACATTTTAAAATAAAATCTTATGTTAATAATTAATAAATCATTTATTAATATTTGGGGTATTATGGTATGAGTTCATATTTGCATCAAATTTACCATTAGATGATTGAATAATGCTATTTTACCAGTATAACATCCAAGTTTGCAATTGACAATTTAATTCACACTTTGTTGCCAGAATCCACAACAAAAAGATCAAACTTGAATATTTTGCAACGATATTTTTATATGGATTTAGGGTTTTTTTGAATTGCGTTAGAGAGCTTAAAAAATATTTTTAGTACTTAAAAACTGCGCCAAACAAAAAGCTGGCATATTTGGTAAAAAATTTCAAAAGTATTTTTTTGACTTTTTACTCTAAAAATAGTTAAAACACACTTTTGGAAAAAAGCTTAAAAATAAAGCTTTTGCTAAAAAGTTTTTTTTTACTTTAAAAGTTCTATTTTCCAACGTAATCCCAAACATACCCTTAGAAGTTCAAAATAACACCATCCAGGCAAATAATCAGAGAAAAAAAAAGTAAAGGCACATTTAAAATTGTTGAAAAATTGAAAATCTTGTTAATGTTAATTCACCTCTTATTCCAAAGAATTAATGATAAAAATAAAGAATTTATTCATTTACATTAATATTTTAATACTCTATTTCAATAACTGAGATCCATAAAATATATAATCAAATTATGAATTCCGTGTTCGAATTTAGGATTATTACTCTACTCTAATATATTACTCTACTCTAATACCATATAGTCAATCATTTCAAAAAAAAAACCATATAGTCAGTATACATAAATTATGTCGTATTGGATTTTATGAAAATTGGAAAAAATAAATAAAACTATAGATGGCGGTTATTTAAAAATTAATAATAGCATAATCGATTGCGGTTGCGGTGAATAATCGCAACCGAGTCTTCGCCCTTGGTTCCCTCCCGCCTTTTTTCACACGCCAAGAGCTCCCCTTCCTTTCTTTCCCCTTTTGCTTTCTCTCCCTCTAGAGAAATTGCAGAGAGAGAGAGAGAGTGAGACTGAGATCTCACCCGGCCGAGAGAGACAGAGAGGGAGAGAGCGAAATTGCAGAGAGAGAGAGTGAGACTGGGATCGAGAAAGAGGGAGAGAGCTCTTAAATGAAGAGGAGAAGTTGTAGGGGATTCACGGCCATAAGAGAGAGACTACGAAAATAAGGTAAAATCTCTAGCTTTCCCTTATAATTTTGTTGTACCCAGTGATTATTTAGCACAAAAATCACGTTAATTTGGTAAGATTTTACTTAGGATTGATTTAGGTTGAAATTTTGTTTTGTTGATTGCTGACTGGGGCTTGGGGGTGATTGTATTGGAGCTCTGATTCGATTTATTGATGGGTTGTTGATTTTGGATTTAGTTGCCTGAGTTTAAGATGTTTTCAACCAAATGGGTGTTATGAGAATTTTTGTTTGAATGATGTTGATGGGGTGTTTTAGCTGATTGTATGGGTTGATTTTACAATGTTTTGGTCGGTTGTGTTGGCTTGATTAAGAGGTTGATACTGTTAGTGAGAACTCAAAATGAAGGTGAGAGTTGGATTTTCTGTTGTGGCTGATTTGGTATTTGATTTAAGAATTACATTTGATGAGTTTGTATATGTATTGAATTGATTGTAATTGAATGGGTATTCCATTTTGGTGATCTCTAGTTGTGGCCAATTGATTGTGATTCCTTGATATGATTCAGATTGGAGTTTATTTATGTTAAAAAGGGATGTGAGGTTGGTATTAATGTTGGGATTTTGAATTGTTAAGGAAGTTAGATTAATTGTGGTTTGAGGTTTGATATGGCTGGAATAGAGATGGTTATTTCTAAGGGTTATGTTGTTGAAATGGGTATTAACCCGTAGTGTTTAATAGAGAATTTAGAGTGTGATAAAGGGCATAAATTAAGGTAAATGAACAATTGGTTATTGTAGTGTTAAATAAATAGGAAGTGAATAAAAGACATTGAGCGGTAATAATGAATAAATAAAAGATAGTTAAAATGAAATGTAGAACCTATCAATAGCAAATAGGTTGTAATAAAGAGTAAGGGTCTAAGCTAATTATAGATTGTTAAATTAACGTTGTAAAATGTTAAATGTTAGGTCCTATACTCTAAATTACTTGAGTGTTTAGTTAACTAAAGGATAAAATATTAAATAAGATGATGTAAGATGATGTACTAGGGTTGTGCTTTGCGCTTTTAATGATATTTTGCTTACTTATAAAAAAAAAAAGATGATGTAAGGTGAAAATGTCCTAGGACTATGATTTGCCCAAAATAACCTTAAGGCATTAGAGAATAATGACTATAAGTAATGTTATGGAAATACATAAATATGCTATGAATCCACTTCGAAAGATGATTAGATGATTAGTGCATTAGTTATGCAAACTAAAAGTTGTTAAGTGCTTTAGTGGATATGTTTAAAAGACTTAGAAATTTGAATATAGATAGTCTAAGAGTTTTAAAGATCATAGAAAATTGGATCCAAGCCTAATAACATGGTAAAAATATCTTAAGGCTAAGAAGTAAAATAAAATACGAATTAAGGGTCTAAGATTATTTTCTATGGGAAATCCTAGCTAAATAAATTTGGAGTAATTAGGAATGGCCATATATCTAATTAGCAAGCAGGTAGTTGTAGCCCTAAGTTGTAAATGAGGTTTCTTCATAGGAATAGGATATGGAATTTCAAGAAAAAAAGTATAAAGGTAAAGTTGTGATGCATTACTAGCATATGGGAGGACAATGGTGCCTCGTTAGTTTATTGGTCAAATTAGGAGTTCTAGTTCTAGTAAATAAAAGAAGAGAGTAAAGCTCTTTGATTGGCAATAACTATGGCGAAGCAATCAATTAGGTGCATGTTGTGTGTTCCCGTGGGCTGCTGTTTCGCGGGGGTGGGTTTCTACCCAAGCAAATCCACTTCGACGATGATTTAAGTGGCGCGCTTGGCGTGCCTTCTCTCGGGGGATGTCGCATGAGGTGGCAATGGAGAGGCGATTCTTCGTGGAGGTAAAATCTTTTGTCTTTTCGATGAAGGAAGGTGATGCGGTGGTGTGGTTGGACTAAAGGAGGAGGGGCTTCGTCGGGTTAGTGGTTTTGGGTGTCCAGTGTACTATTTGGCTTGTTGCGATGGTGGAAATGTTGTAGCGGTACTTGAGTGTCAAGTATTTCGTCAAATCTTTTTAGGAGGGCTTGAAGGTATTCACCGTCCGGAGAGGTCGTAATAGGGTTGGCCGGTTTTTGGAATTGGGAGTTTTCGTAGAGGATGGCCAAAAAGCGATGATTATGCTTCCTTAGGGGCGTGAAGGGAGGGGTTGGAGATGTGTTATTGGTGAATTGAGTAAGGCGCTGGGCTTTCTTGAAGCCACGACTGTTTTGTCTTTTGGTGTTCCATCTCCGGTGGGGAAGATTTATGGAATAAAGGTTGGGCCTAGGGTGGATATGGGTGTGCCGTCGTATGCGGCGGTGTTGTGAGCGGAGGCCAAATTTCTGGCAATGGAGGAGACGCTGGTGATGCTTTCTGGTGAACTGTTGGGTAAAGATTGCCTTTAGCTGGTAATCCGTTGGGCAACATTTTTTACGCCCAACAGGGGTCGTCTGCGCAAGGCAATGTTGAGTGTGCAGCTGGTGTTGTAGTTGTTGGGGTGGAATTTCAGCAAGGAAAGGAGCCCTCTACTCAAGGCAAGAAGACTTGCCTATTCGATGCCTACTAATGAAGGGTACGATAGGTGTTTTTGAAAGGGGCAATTGAAAAAAACCTTTTTTGGGCGTGGGAGGGTCAACTCTTGAAGGTGAAAAACGAGGTGGGTAGGGCCTTGCGGATTATTCTGGAAGGATTGGAGGGTGTGGGCTGTTCTTGAGGCTTTGGGCCAAATCGTAAGCCCATTTTTGTTGTGTGGTCCAAAGGGGGGAAGGTTTGGGCCCCTAAACGCAAGGCTAGGCCCAAGTCTCACTAAAAACCTAAAATCAATTTGGGTTTGGATTCTAAGGTGAAGCCTGCAGGCCCTGTTCTTCGAGTGGGGATTTTAGCATGCCCATTTTGAGTGTTGATCCATTGGAGAAGTTGCCGGAGGTGTTTCTGGCTACGGCGATCGTGTCTGGTGTAGTTTGGTGTGATGGGTTGTCTCTGGCTTTTGCGTGTCCTGTCGACCGGCACACGAGGCCTTCTTTGGTAAGGTCTGATAAAGTAGAGCTATAGCCGGTTGTTCAGCACGTGTCGCTACAGGTGGTTTTGTTGCCGGTGACCGCGTTTGGTCCGATGTGCATAGGTGTAGTCGGTGGGTCCTCTTTGCTCCCTCTGGGCTTCCCTTGTTGTGGTTCCTCTTCGCTAGTGGTAGCCCAGATTTGGTTGGAGGTTGCCCATTTTTCGCTGGTTGGTAGTGGGTCCAATGTTAGCTTGCCGGAGGTTATGGCTGAAGGGTTATAGGTTGATGAGAATTGCTTCGACGGTTGTCTTGGAGTCATCGATACTGTTGGCACCTAAACCTTTGAAGTTCTACAACTGAAAGCTGAAGGACAATAGATTTGTGAAGATGGATGATAGTCTAATTGCCATGGCAGTGTCGGCAGCGACCAGTGCTCCGCCTGCTAGTCCTCTAGGTTTCGGCTTGAGCCCGCTCTCTCTGCCGTCTAGTGAGATTGTAGCCAAGATCTCGCCGGAGAATAATCACGGCCCGATGATAGCAAGTGTAGTTGTTCGAAAAATCCCTTAGGTGAGTTATTCTTCGAAGGGGGGTTTCTTAAGCTGGCTCGCTATTGTTTGTCTGAGCTGGGTTTGGTGTGTTCCTAGAAATCTTGGCTCATCAGTCTCCTCCAGTAGATTGCGTAGTGATGCATAAGGGAGGTGTTATCAGCCCGTCAGGTTTGGCTTCGTCGTCGGCGCTGGTTGTGAGGGATGATGGGGAGGATGGGGATATCAGGTTGACAGGATTGGTTCAATCTCAGAATTGGCCGGATGGTTTTGGTAAGTGATTGGAGCTTGTGGTGAGGGATCAAGGAGGTATTTTTGGGATGGGGAGGATGAAGATTTTCCTTACCCTCTGTGTGTTTTTTCCTTGCCACTCCCTTGGATTGGGCTTTAGGTTGAGATAAGGGTTGGGCTTTGGGTTGCGATAAAGATGTTTTTCCTGTGGTGGGGGTTTTGTGTGAGAGGATCGAGGATATGACTATGGCTCTCTTGATAGACATTGAAGAGGATCATCTGCAGGAGGTAAAGGGTGCATGCTCTAAGTCCAGAGGTAGAAGGGAGCTTTTGAACATAGAAGCTCCGTAAAGTACGACACTTCAAGCGTGTCCTCTAGGCATGGAAAAGGCAAGGCTCACGGTCTATAGAGTTGAGTGCTTCATGTGGGTTTCGGGTTAGAGGGCTTTTGGTGTTTTGTGGGTTTCAGGTTTGAGTGATTGTCGGGTCAGAGGACTTTTTGGGTTTTGTGGGGTTTTTCTTGATGTTCTATTAGGATTTTTGTTTTGCTCGTTCTAGTTAGGTGAGTCATATGTATATTGCCTATGTATTTAAGGGTGCCTTACACCTTTTATAAAATTTTCCTTGTTTAAAAAAAAAGGGTGCCTAGTTAGTTTTTAGCACAGTGAGAGATGCTAAATGAGAGCACGCGGGTGGCTTCATGTGTAATTGGGTTTAGGGTTCGGTAGTTTATCCGGGTCAAACGATGTGACAAATTGCAAGCACGTAACATGGGATTGGAGGCTTAGGACCGAAACTAATCCTCTAATGTATAGTACGAGGTAATTGGATCGAAGGAGGATTCCGAAAAGAGCAAACAAGCTTGAGTACTTGAGTCATGAGTCCCTTGCAGTTTTCTATAGGTAAGTATAATTGCTTATCAAGGATGATACTACTTTTTAAATGCTTTAATGGTTTTAAATGTTTTACAAGTGAAATACGTGTTGAAAAAGAGAGTGGATTTGAAGTATTTTAAAGTGTGATAATTATATGTGATGTCGAGCCGGATATTTTGTGAGATAATACGACTGTAATGTAGTTTGATGGCTTTACTTGAGTTATGAAATGTGTTAAGAATGTGTTAAAGAAATGATGTTGAATATGGTATGGATATGAAAACAAAGGATATAGCTTTTGTGGAAAAGGCATGATGTTGCATGTGAATGATGGGATAGAAATAATATGTTAATGTGTAAAGTGATCAAATGAGAATAAGACATTAATTAATTGGGATATGGTCCCCAATATGTGTGGATATGGTCCACAGTATTGTTAACTTGATAATAATGGTATGAGATACGGTCTCTTTGTATGGGTGGATACGATACACCATGCGTAATGGAATGATGTAAAAGAATTGGGGATACGGTTCCTAATAGCCGTAAGCGTGTAAGCCGAAGGGATACAATCCCTTGTGTGAGGTTAAAAGGAATGGAAATGTAAAGTAATTGAATTGTTATAGTATGAAAATGAAAAGGAATGCAATGTGAGAGAATGAAAGTAATGAAGAATGAAAATGAGAATGAAATGAAAGGATTAAGAGAATGCATTGCATATGTTTTGTGTTGTGTTGATGATTTATGAGATGTATTGCATAAGTTTGAGATTGATGTTTATGAACTGTTCCTTGCCTAGATATACCTATATGCTTGTGTTTTCGCTTGAGGTAGTGGAATGCATATATATGTGTGTAGCTGGAACATTGATGTTTAACTATACTATAATTTAGATGAGTTTGTATGTGTATGTTTTCAAGCGGGAGATTGGAATATGTACATATTCACACAACTAGGATAATATGTTTAAAGATTTTCTTCTTTACAGTGTTTACTTCATCAGCTACAAAATGATCTAAATGTATTGTAAAATTATAAGTAGCTGTTATTGTAAACTCATGGTAGAACTATGGTTTTATAATGCGATTCATTGCCAAAAATAAGTGACTATTATACTTACTGAGGAATGTAAACTCATATATCCACCTATGTTATTGTGGTAACCCCACAATCACATAGTTCTTGTTGCAGGTTGAGGGATTGGCTTAGATCTGAGTTCAAGCTTAGAAGTCTATGGTAAAAGAACTCTGGTGATCATAGCTTGTGGGTGCTAACTTAAGCTACGTCAGCCTTTGTAGATTTGTATAGATGCCTAGTGTGGCATGTCATAATGATTTTGTATATTTATTAAAGATTTAATTGTAATGATTTTATGAGATGGTATAAAAGCTTTGGTGCGTTTATTTGTTAAGTCTATCAGGTCAATTCCAAGGCAAAGATTGATTCTGTTTTTTCCACTACATTGATCGTTTAAGGATATAGTAGAAGCATCTTGTGGTTAATTGAGAAAAATTTTCTACTTTTGCCCTTGAATTTAGGGCGGGGTGTTATAGATTTTCCTTACCAAATTGCCAACAACGATATTTTAACACTCTCTTCCCCCAAAATTTCCCCAATTCTAACTCGCCGCATGCCTTCCTTTTTTCCTTTCAAACTCTCTCATTTAACAAAAAATCTCTCCCTCTAGTACTCTGTTTCATGTGTTATTGGAGAACTGCCGGAGTGACGGCGCTTTGAGGCTCGTGCAGGACGGGTACTTGTAGGTGAAAGCTCTTCCTTGGTTGTTTTGATTTTGGAATTTCTGTGGGTTTGGCCCTGGTAACTTTCTGTTTGTTATCTTCTTTTCATTAACTAGTTCTAAATGCATTCATGATTTTGTCTTTGTTTGTCTCCAGGTGCGATGCAAGTATAGCATGGCTAAGATTAAGATGTAGAGGTAATTCTCTTTTTTCTCTTTGGTTCATTCTAAAATTATCGGTCACCTAGTTTCCATAAATTGTGATGAAGAAACCACATGATTGCATGTATAATTGACTTAATAGAATAATAGTGCTGTATTATAGTTTTTTAAATTCATCGACAAAAATTTCCTTGGAAAAATTTTGCAATTTAGATTTAGAGGTTTGTAAAGTCTGTATGCTTAGGGAACTGAATTTGTCTGGTTAAAAACACTCTGTTGGAATGTTTGACCATTATAAGTAGGAAGTTCTTAACTTTTGATGTATATAAGTTCTGAGAATTTCTTAAGCATGATATTATAAGCCTGAGATTGAAAAGAAGGAATTATTGGAGAGACGTGAGAAGCCTGTTATGGTGTGTGGTTAAACTAGACAAACTCTGGTGATATTATGAAGTTGATTACTTCCATTGCATAATCATTTATTTTTATCCGACGATATGTGGAGCATTAAAGGATAGGGATAGTCACCTCTTGAGCTCAGCTGGGTTTGGGGGCATGACATATTTGACATATAAATCTCACTCCAAAAAATTTAGAAGCAATGTTTTTATTTGATAAGTAAGGTCAAATTTTATTAAAAAATGAGCGTGAGATGCCCCTAAGTACACATGAAATATACAAAAAGAACACCTAAAAACAGAAAACAAAAAGAAAGTACAAACTCATAAAAACTCAAAACAACACCCACAACCAAATCCCCACTCTTACCCTTGCGACCCACCACAACTACAAGAAAACACCCAACAACACAACCTGAAACCTCATGACACTGACAAAGCCCTCTTTCTTTGTTACGGCTAGAGCCTTCAAAATCAAGGGAACAATCCAAATTTTTTAGCTCATTTCTGCCTTTAGCGCCATGTTTGGAAGGAGTAGCTGAGATCTCTTGGCAATGTTTCTTATCAAGCTCCGTCACCTCAGTAACTGATTCTTGTCGGTTATCTGAGGTTTGATTATCTAGAAGTAATGTTTGATTATCTAGAATTAAGAATATAGACATTGCTGGTTCATCTACTTGTACCAAGTAAATAATAAAACTGAATTAACATCAATATTGAGAGTCTCTTCCCTGCCACATTATTCAATTGGCATTTTCTCACAGACGTGCCCTAGAGTTAAGGGCATTTGAATTAACGTAAAAAGAGAAATGATATACAATGTTTGGACCATGCCTGATTGTGTTTGTCGCTTGAGTTGGACCACTTGTCCATCCTGGCCACATGACTTGGCTATTAGAAATTGTTTCAGCAGAGAATTGTTCCTTCCATTGTCCATACATCACAGTTACATAGATCAGCTAAATGCAGTACTTGTCTTTAGCTGCATGGCTTATAGCATGTTTAGCATAAGCTGAGATTTCATGTTATTACATTTCAACAACCAACATGGCTGTATAGCTATGTCTATTACATAGCATAACAGCACTTATACATAGCTTATAAGATTGTCTATTAAATTTGCAATCTTCTGTGCAGATTGTGGGATTGGCTTCTAATGTGGCTAACTTACAGCTCTGGTCACTTTGCTTTGTAACATCTCCTTTTCTTTTGACTTGAAAATCAACTAAGAATAAACACATACTTTAAAATACTGAGGAATGGATTAGAGATTTTTGGCTTAGGAACCATGAAGAATGGATTTGTGGATTCAATTCTATAAAAGTGAAAACTTGTTGAAATTTCTTACTAGGGAGAGCGACTAGAGTTTGAGATTGTCATGTTGGTTCAGTTATGCAATGTTTAGAAGAACATTGGGGTGTATATGATAATCTGGAGACATTTCTTTTTCTCTCTCTGCCTCTATCATCCGGAATCTTATCCCACAGGGATTAGGTGGAGTCTATGCTTAAAGTTGATACAAAAGTTTGCTAAACTTAATGAAATAACTTTAATATGATGCTTGAAACCATATTAAAGTTCATATTACATCACTGGAGGCCTATGGTCAGTTATCCTACAGCCACCTCCAACAATCTTTGTTTTGGCTACCATACTGATGGCAAATAAAACTCAAACAGAAACAAAATTCAATGTATTTGATTTAGATACCATGAAGCCATTATCATGAAGGTGTCATTACTGCCAACAGTTCTGGCTGGGAATTTGATATTTACTTTACTCTATATTTGTTTTTGGATGGAACGAGAATGACCAGATTATCTTCAACTACTACACAGTAAGCCATTTTTGCTATCTACAAGTATATCCTTCTCTTTTCTCTCATCTTTTTCTTTTTAAGAACCGATTGGAGACTTAAATTTCTAAATTTCTCAGAATACAGCAATAATGGTTGCCAACACTGTTGGGATGACTTTATCTCTTAGGAACCATGAAGAATTGATAATATGGCTAACCATAATGTTGTGAGCATTAAATGATACTTATGAATTAGAAACTGGTAACAGAAGAAAAAATTGGATTAGAGAAGCATGCAGAATACTTTAAAATCATGGTTCCTAAGCCAAAAAACTTTGAACCAAAACCCAGGTATTCTTCAGAAGTGTTTTTCCAACACTGAAATATACTCCTGAAGTACATTATTATCATTTGTCAACCCCTTAGTTTCATACTTTGAACATCTCCATCATCAAATTGGATGGTTAGGACCAGTTTATGATTGGGTCTTGACAGGTTGAAGTTGACTTTTCTGGGGCTGAATGCAAGGGAGATGATATTAAATCTGAAAATGAGAATGCATCTCTGAAAGTTTTGCCACCATGGATGATCAAGGAAGGAATGAACCTTACGAAGGAACAACGGGGAGAGGTCAAGCAGGAGTCAAGAATAGATGGCAGTTCAGCAGCTGTAGAATTTTCAGACGACAAAAAGTTAACAGTCGAGAATGATGATAAGAAGAATATACAGGTTTGTGCAATAAGAAAATAAGAGATGATCCAAGATTTTATTTCTGATCTTGATCAGCATCATTTAACTTTTTTTTTTTTTCTTATTTCTTTGTTTCTTTTCTTTTTTCTTTTCTTTTTTTTTTTTTTTTTTTTTTCATTTACCCCTATATTACTTAATTTATACTTCTTGATTAATTTGAAGGATGAGTATGTCAAAGCTTACTATGCTGCTTTAATCAAGAAACAACAAGAACTAGATGAAGCTGCCAAGAAACAACCTGAATTATCAAACACGCATGCCTTAAATGGCATCTCTGGAATGACTTCTAATCGCCAAGTTGGAATGAAGTCGAAACGTGATGAGGACAATGGAGATGATGATGTGGAATGGGAAGAGGCTCCAGTTGCAGGTACTTCAATTGTTTCATCCATGTTTAAATTTCAAGGGTTTTATTTTTGGGTTTTGGGTTTTTTCATAACCTCTTTAGTAGTCAGATAACATCTAAGCTAACACATAATTAAGATAACATAATGATTTTCAGTTTTTAATTGGTAATTATTAAGTTTCCATGTGATGTATATTCTACCAATTAAAGAAAAAAACAAAATATTGGACTAGTATATGAAGGCCTCTACAGTTAGCAACTTCTTATCAATAGGCCGAGTAGCATGATGCCATTTGCTCAACTAATGGGGAACAATCTGTCGTGGGTTTGGACTAATAATGATATCATCACCAAAATCACTTGATGAGTACTCATGTGAGGAAGCAGGCCAAGACGCCAAGCAAACAATCCACTAAAGCACTAAAGAGTCTTGTACAGTTATTAAAGGCATATGCTTTAGCAATAAAACGTTTCCTTCTGTGCATAATTATTATACCACTTTGTCCTATTAGTAATCACTTTCCAGTGCTCCTTTAAACTTATTTATTTAACTTCTAATCTTTGCATCTTCACCCTGTGGAATAACCCACTAACATATCCAATTCCTAGCAAGTATTTTCTGGTTGGAATTAGAGGCATTAGCAATATTGGCAGGCTTTATTTGTTGTTGGTTAATATGATACTTGGGAGGGTGTATTTTAAACTTGCCTTATAATTGGAAAAGTCATTTATGTGAATGGTTTGTGGCCTTATGTGTCCTTGTTATAAAAGTCTATACTAGGAAATCATAAACATAAAGAGAATGAGAGATTGGATACTTTACTAGAACTTGTGATGTGAGAGTAGCCAGTTATTGTAATAGGTTCATAATCTTGGTCATGAAGGGTAATATAATGGATTGCACTAAAGGATACATGTGGATGATGGATGTGAAAGAAGAGTTTGGCATGGGATTCAATCTTGGAACTGTTGATGACATTTGATCTTAATAGTAGACATATTTCAAAGAGGAATTTTTTTTGATAAGTAATAAGCCAATCTCATTAAAAGCGTAAGACATATTTCAAAGAGGAATTAAAAAATGCTTTTGAAATAATTCAAACACTATATGTAATGAAGTTTTGCAAGGTTGGGAGAACCAATTCTAAGTGGGATGAGACGACTAGGTGTTTTATAGGAGTAGCAAAAGAAAATTTTAAAGAACTGAGGTGATTATGATGGCGCAATGATATGATCTTTATAAATCATATTATAAGGCTTGGAAAGCGAAAGCACTCTTAAGAAGGAAGGTGCAGGTGGCACCTCTTCAGGATAAGTTGATCAACTTCTTAGATGATTATCTGCATAGAAGAGTGTTTTGGTTAGTCTTCGGCTGCAGATGGTTAATGTTGACTTTGATGAGTTAGGATCATGGTGTTGTTGAGTTGTAAATTATAGTGCTTAACTAAATATGGGAAAGACAGTTTGAAAAATATAATTTGGCAAAAGAATTTTAAAATGCGGTAAGGGTTAATTTTAATGTTGATCTTCATCATAAGTTCGGTATGAAGGATGAGTAAAATATCTATCCCCACTTTCTAGAATGAGGGAAAGTTATAGTCTTGACGAAATTGTATAAATATTTCATATTTAAGGTGAGGGAGTTTTGTGAACAAGAATTCATTAAAAAAAAAAAAGGTTTAGTGAACAAGAATGATATGACAGAAAGGTAAAAGATTAATGTGTTTTTTCATTAATGTTGAAAACCTTTGGAAGACTTAACTCTAAATGAACAATATCTACCCTATATGTGATTACTCTTCTCCCTCCCTGTTTCCCTTTTGGTGGGTTGATCATCCATAAGGAGGAGACTGAGAGGACATTGTTCAATAGTGTTATTAAGTCTGAATACGTATTTGGGTGAAGGAAAAGTTTTATGAGCCAGCTAGGTAGTGCCAATCGTATTTCATGGTTCAGAAATGCTTAGCAATCCATAACAATTACCCAGATGATCCCAGATGAAACTTAATTACAGCCGAAATGAGAGGTTTTGATAGATTGGTGGAAAGAAAGATGATCTTGAATAAATTCTTTAGAAGGCATATGTAGACCAAATTGACGAGACTATTGAAATTGTTTATGCGGGAAGGAGATGTCGTGCGGTCCTTATGTGAAGGGACAAATTACTTAGCTTAAGAAAGGGCAAGTTTCCAGGAAACAAGTTGGCGTAACACCTCAACATTGATTTAGGATATATACTTCAATCCAACACTTCATATTTACTCATCTGCACAATAACCTGCAAAAAGCATTTCCTTAATAAAAAATCATGGTGAAATAAGAAAAACTAAAATAAAATAAAAGAAAAAAACTGAAGTGTAAGTTACATTGGTTGGACTGAATAATAGCTCCTTATATGAGCTTTTTTTTGCTGAAAATGTGACCATCATTGAGGAAAACTAATTGTGGGTGTTCATTTCTATAATGGGTGTTCATAAAACTTCATGTCTTCCATTAGATTTTCTTTTTGATGAATGTATTGATTGTCCAGTTATGGATTTCGTAGTTTGGTGGCCATATTAACTCGTGTTTCTCTTACATTATTACAGGCAATGCAAATGAAAATTACAAAGTTAATGACTTGAATGTCCAAGTTGATGCTTCAGGAGATGATGAGGATGATATAGACTGGGAGTAAGGTTGAAGAGCATTGCTTTTCTTCCCTAATAGATGGATTGTCATGACTTCATTTTACCTGTCAGGATCCAAGGTGTGATCAGCACAAATGTTTCTTTTAACCTGCATTTTTTCAGCGTTGCCGTTTTGTAGCAGTGTAATGTTATCCTGGATTCTGAAATACAATGTTTTCTTGGATTCACACTGATTTGTTTTTGTTTTTTTATAGATACATTACAAAACAAACCAACAAAACAAACTTAGAAAAGCAATAAAAACGAAGATAATATGAAGACCTAAGGGGAGGGTCTTTACCACTACCAATAGGTACAAAGGAAAGAGGGGAAGGATAGGTGGGAATGCTGTCAGAAAAGAATTTGGTTGCGGCCCAATGTGCCATATAGTAGACACAAAAGTTTGTATTTCTATTAATTTTTTGAGCTATCCATTTGGTGGAAGAGGGGATAGAGCTGATTGTATCCGTGATGATTTGTTGAGACCAATAAGCATCAAAAAATGCATGGCATTGTTATCAATTCCATGGATGTATAAAATACCTTCTTTTTTTTTTTGCTTTACCAAAGCTATCCATATACATTGCCCTGTTCTTGTTTTTTTGTTAGTTAGTGTTCTTTATCAAGTATCAGATTTTTGTATTTATTCCATAAGTAATGTTTTGGGATTAAGAATTATACAAAATTAATATGAAAGCTTTGATATCTTGGCACGTGTAATGTAAATCCCCTTGATGTGGTTGCCTGTTGAAGTTGGACTCTTAACCTTTTTACTTCTAGTTTGGGCAGTTCTAAGATAAACAGAGGTGGTCACGCCTGTGAAAATTGGTGGGTGGGTTGACTTTTTTACCTCAAAAGTTGGTAATCATCGTTTTCCCTTTTCGTGGGGATGGCCAACCACTCTTTTGAATTTTTTGGTTTCCGGAATAGGATGTATGAAGAAAGAATGTCATCCAATCAGGATAGCTGCTTGCAAATGGTGGGCCATCTCAGCTTTCCACGTGGCCTGTTCTTGATATTAAAAAAATGAGGCAAATTGATAGATCGTCTCCATGGTCTTCCCGACAATAGCCTCTCATTTTGAAAAAGCCGTGAGATGAATTTTTGTTCAAGCTTCCTTTGGACTTGGGAGCCTGTGAAAGCACACGCAACGATGATGGATCTTTGTTTTGAGGGGTTCGTTCATGTGGGACAAGTACAAACAGGGTATTTTTGAGAGGGGTCAAGATGTACAGCAATTAGCTGTCCTATAGCACATGTGAAATAGTTTACATGAGATCAGTAACGAAACTAGAAAGGGACTGGTGTGGGCTATAGCCCCCTTTTAGCAAGAATTTTTTGCTAAAATTGTCTCTTTTTTTTTTAGTTTTAAATTTGTTAATAAAAACATATTTTAGGTCATATTTTTTTATTTTGGCCCTCTCAATTTTTTTTCTTATAGTTTGACACTCTAAAATTTAACTTTCTAGTTCCGTCCCCGTATGAGACCAGCCTGCTTGTGTATGTGGCTGAGCGGTCCGATATTTATTTGAGTAGATAGATCTATATAAGTTTTGTCATAATGTGTTGTTGCCGGAGAATCCAATCCATTTTGAATCCATTTCATTGTGTAAAACAATAAAATAATATTAAAAAGGAAGAAAACAAATAAAAACTTGTTAAGCATATAATATTTTCATTTGACGAGAAGCAGAGTTTGTATTCAATTCCTCATGAAGACCAAAACAAGCCATATATATATATAAAATAGTAATTAAAAATAATAACAGAATAAGAGAGAAGGGAAGAGTCTAATTGAAGGCAGTGTTTTCTCCCGTGCATACTTAGCGTGTTCCAACATACTTTTTACACAATTTTTTATTCAAACAAATTCAGGGCTAGTTTTCCAATGAATCTTTTTCGTTATTCTACGGTCAAACCCATCTCTATTTCCTAATAAATTTGAAGGTCGGCCTAAAAAAAAATGCTTTCTTTTTTGATGCATAAGAGTTCTTTTTTTTTTTTTTTTTTTGTTCCACTAAAAAAAATCCGGTTGCATATGTAGTAGTGTGTACATAAAGTTAGATCAAGTATCCTGCCAACTGTTCCATGCGCTAACATGGCTTATGTTTGGTTGAAACATTAATTTTCACTGAAAAAAACATAAAAAAAAAATAATGTAGCCTATCTCGCTTAGGTGTAACAATTGAAAAGTTAGCTTGCATGAATCCCTGCACTCAGTATATTAATAGTTATTTATTTTTAATACTTAAAAAGAAAAAAAAAACTTAGTAAAATGTCCTCTTTTAATTTCCACGCGAAAAGAAAGGATATATATATATATTCTCATAATTTAGAATTTAGATTTTTTTTTTCCTATTCGCAATAAAAAACTAAACCATCCATGCAAGTCTTCATTTTAGTTGCAGTACTATATACCACTCACTTAGTTAAAGTCAACAATTCATCATGTGATTATTTCATTCATGTTCACTACAAAAGGCCCAGAAAAAAAGAAAAAAGTTCATTACATAAGATTGCCAAAGAATCTGCATTAATCTAAAACTTCGAAAAAAATAAATTAAATCTTGCAAATTGTTAAACATTTAAAAAATTATAAGGTCCGTTTGAGAACCCGTTTAAGTGTCACTTGGGTCTTCACTTTTTTTTTTCCTCGAACTTATAGGGATATTTTTGTTTTTTTTTGAAAATTGATATTGACCATTTTTTGTAGTTTGGAGGACAAGAGACATTGACGCAATATTTAGTTTGGGAGAGACATTGATAATCAGGTAATAGATTGATGGGTACTTGTTCTGTTACATAGTTTCTAATGACCATTTTTTCTACTAATTTTATTAAAAATAGTTGATTTTGCTCTCATTTGCTACTTACCCTTTTGAAATATTTGAAATATGATATGGCGTCACCTTGACATTTCTAATCTTTTTCTTTCTCCGGTCATTCCAATATATAATTCAAGGTTTGACAATCTGCTCTTAATGGCCCTCTGTTCCTTGAACGCAAAGGAAGCTTCATTGGTACAAGAATGCTCGACAATCTGCCCCCTCTCCGCATCAGCTGGACCTTATAAAACTCTCTCTCTCTCTCTCTCTCTCTCTTTCTCTCTCTCTCTCTCTAATATAGTAATCAACCATCCAAAATTTACCAGAGTCTCATGGAAGCAATCCCTCTCCCATGTCAACCTTGTGCAATATTTCTTATGCTAGCCTAGCACCTTCAAGCTGTCAAAGCTGTCAAAGCTTCCAAAACCCTCTTTCCTCTAAAATCCCACTTTTTTTATTTTTTATTTTTCTCATTTTATCACTTCAAATTATCCCTCTCCATGCTCTCCCTTCTCTTCCAATATTTTCTCCCCCACCATGGCTTTAAGGCTTTCTCATTCGCTTAGTATTATTCTTTGGCTCTCTCTTTTCTTGTTATTTTTTCATGGGTGGTCCAGCTTCAATACAAAGAATACGATCGGTATCCACAGCAGGAAAGCATTGACTAGCAAAATCGACTTCACCGCCTTCCTCCGCCACCGGCATCAGCAGCAGCATCGCCATAGTCAAGCACCCGTGCAGCCAGCTGGAACGGCTGGAACCGAGGTTGACCCACGTTATGGGGCTGAAAAGCGCCTTGTCCCAACTGGTCCAAACCCATTGCACCATTGAGGTTTTTCACATATGCTAGCTTCATGTTGTTGTAATCTTCTTTTATTCTTCAAAAGAAAAAAAAAAAGGAAAAAGAAAAAAATCTACTGAGAAATCTGGAATTACTTGTATCATTGTATAAGATTTCATACCTCTTTAGAAACTGATAATCAGAACCCCCTAGTTCGGCTCTATTCATGCTCCATTTAAATGGATTGAAAAATGTATGTTCGAGTGCATATATACATTTATGTCTGCAGATATATATGTTTAATGAGTAATTTAATTATTTTCTGGTTCTAGCTATTAATTTGTTGAATTATAATTCAACTTATTATAGATCAAACGAAACCCATGCTATGAATTGAACCACAGGTTAATTTGATTATGCAAATAGTTTACCTAAGTTGAAACTGTTGTGGTGTGGAAAAAAGCAGAGTGGATTTGACGGCACGGCTCGTCATGGGAAGTGAAAAAAAATTTAGCCTAGAGGATACATTTTAATAATGAGGTTAGTTACGTGTGATTGTCGCATTGAAAAGTTTTTCATTATGATTTTACATACTGATAGAAATTAGAAAGGGCCCGGTTGACTTATTCAAATATATATATATATATATATAAATTACAGCATAGTGAAACCATAAATATAAATTCTCTACATTACATAGGATCCTCAAATCTGGTTTCTTGTAAATGTTTTTCCATGATCGAGCTTAATGGGATTTCAAATTTCAACATAGGGTTGGTGTTAGTTCTGGAAAGTTTAAACTACTTGCGTTACTTTCCTTGGACTTTTTTGTATTGATTTTAGCTAATCTAATACTGTCACGTGTACACAGCTCATTTGATTTGACTGTCCAATCACCACCTTCTTTTGTTTTTGTGCGATGTGGGAGTTGCGATTGCGTGTGCCGACTTAATTAATCGTGCTAGTTTCCATCGTGCTATTGTGTGGAACTGTTACTAAGGTTTATTGTGGTTGACTTTTACGAGGTTAGTGGGAACGCCACTTTGTCCCGGAGATTCTCTTCTTTAGGCCATGACCTTGGGGAGTGGGGATCATGTTAGGAATATACGAGTTTATTTGGAGAGAGATGAGAGTGGTATTGATTGCCCACGTTAAGTGAATGGATTGTAAATGTGCTTAGTCTAACACTACTTCCTGGTGATATAAAATACTACAAGTCCACCAGAGGCCCATTCAAGCCCAATAAAGTGCATTACCCTTGGGCCTATCAAGTCCCATGCACCTTCAAGATGAACCGAACGCTCTGCCAGTGTGAACCTCTTCGGGAAGATCGCTGATCGATGGAACCCCAACAAACGAATTGCCTCTTGAAAGGTTGACTAATCGACAAACCCCCAACTGACCGTTGGTCACCCAGGAGATTCATGAATTGACAGTCTTGTCAGTTACTTGCCCAATGGATTTGTAAGGAGACTATAGAAGGAAAGGTATCTCCCCCCACCCCCCCCCCCCCCGCGCGCGCGCGCGCGCGGGGGGCGGTTATATGCCTTGCCTATTTGAACTTAGCCCTATAAAGGAAAGGCTTACTTGGGCATATCCAGAAGGAAAGCTGTTCATGAGAATCTACCACCTTCCATGCCGAACCCTTGACCTCTGATGCTTGTCATATAAAATTGACTTGTCTTACCCACGACTGTCCTATAAGAAGGTGGCTATAACGTCACAGTAAAATCATTTAACTAGTAAATGAGTAAATGGTTCACCTTTCAGGTTAAAACTCAGGGATCATATACTCTAAAAAAAGAGATAGCATCTACAGCGAAAAACTTGTCTATTATTTATAGAGATAGCGATTAGAGAACCATAAAAGAATATACCAAAATAAAAGCAGCATCTCATAACATCATAATCATAAATGTCTCAAAAGTATGGCTCAAGGCCGATAATCACAAAATATAGGTTTAAGTAGATTATAATATAATTGTAATAACAAGTAAGGGTCTAGTCTTCAAAAAGTAGAGTATTTAGACAATGTCTATCATGTCACGACAAGACTCCCTACTAGCTCTCCACATACTGTTCAACCACATATGATCTAACTCCTTAAAGATTATCCTGAGTATTCCCTCCATCTGGACTGTATCCCTCGAATAATCCATCATCGTCTATGGTATCTATAAAATAACTCATGTTTTATAGGTAGAAAATATACAAGTGTAAGTTCACGACTTAGTGAGCAGTAATCCACATAGTATACAAGTTATTATTGTGAACTCAGTTTATAAAAGAGGTATGTAGTGTATTCCATTTTATAAAACTATGGCATGAGAATATATTATAAGATACAGTAATCCACATAGTATACAAGTTATTATTGTGAACTCAGTTTATAAAAGAGGTATGTAGTGTATTCCATTTTATAAAACTATGGCATGAGAATATATTATAAGATATATGATAATGAACATATGATATGTTAACAATATGGTCTACCTGAGACATTACCTTCTCTCAGTAAGGTTTGCGCATCTTGAAGGACTTCTAGTACAATTTCAGTGCTCCGAACATTGTACAAACATACTGTCTTATATTAGCAGTCCGATTGAGTTCGACCTTTGGTGATCCATACTGACTAGCAAAGCTGTAACAATGACCATACTCAAAGAATGATGCGTTGGTCACAAAACTCTAACCAATGAATCCAAAGAACACACATAATAATAAATAATTGGACCATAGGGTTAATTTGTAATAATAGTAAGCCCATGATTATTGTTCCATTCAAGACGGTGCATCATATCATACGATACATTTTAATCTTTCAAGTCTATTATACACATATTCTTCACAATTTATCATTTCATTATTTTTGTTAATTACAATCGTTTTCACAAATGGAGTTTGTTGTGCAAATATTTACTTAAATAAATAGGCAAATAAATGTACGTTTTACTCGCAAGTACACAAGATCAAAATGATTGTATTGAGAACAAGTACGAGATCATTCCTACGAGGATTGATAAATTGTGTTTAAAAATAATTTCCTAAAAAAATATTTTGATTGAAACGAAATAAAATAATAATGGAACGAAAAAAATAATATAATTGAAAACAATAAGTAAATAGAGTATGGCTCTGATATCCACCACTAATCATATTCTTTTCAAGAAACGATATGCACAATGCTACAAACTATATTGCGATGCTCACTGTTTGTCAGCCACAAGGGCATGACATCTACTCCTAAAGTTATTGATCTCCCTAAGCAACAAATCGGGTATGGCATGAACTCCGAGTCTTTTATTTCTCAAAGGAAAACATAGGTGTCACTGGTCTATATAAGTTGTCCTTTAAGAAAGCATAAATTTATAGAAATCGACAAACACACTTGGCATGAAACATGACATCTATTTTAGCCGCTTCATATTGATTACTCCAAGACCCTACAATAGGTTCTTTTGTTACTCGAATAACAAATCCATACCACATACATATGATGGCCAAAACACATTCATGCGAGGAATTCAATAAAACCAGAAATAATCAATTAAGAATTACAAATAGTTATAGTAAGGCAAATCAAACCTTAAAGAGACATGATTAAGGCTTCAATCAAGGCCCAACAAAAGTATTTAACTACAACTAAATTTGGACAAGAATTATATACATACAGAGAATAAAGAAAGAAAGACAAAAAAATAAAAACCATTCTTGATCTAGCATCTGATTCCTCTTCCAAAACTTGTGTCTTTTGTTTGGACGAATTAGATGAGTATTTATAGAGTTTGGAACAACTCTAATCGATTTCATGTAGCCTAACAACTCCAAATTCAAGTTGGAGTTGGATTATGATCTTTCTAAAACGGGTCTGCCGACTTCACTGCGCTACAGCGTATGAAGGCACTCGAGCCCTCTGGATTGATGCTCGAGTGCAAGGGCGCTCAAGCCACTTGGATTGGCACTCGAGTGCCTTGCTTCAGTGGTGTGCTCTAGCCAATTTTCTTCAGCATTTCCCCAACTCGTCTTCTAAGCTCGGAACTTTGACGGAATTGATTTCTTTTCTTCCCAACCTGAAAAATAAGGGAAAACACAAAAATAAGGTAAAACATCATACTATAATAAAACAAATGGCTTAACATATGTGAATTAAGAGGCTTGAATGTGTAACATTCAGCACTTATTAGAGTTCACCTTTAAGCATAAATAAACATTTCAGGAGAGTTGTAAACATGCATATTTTGTATATAAAAAATAATTATGCTATGCGGAAAATAATAACAAATATTTGTGTGAGTTTACTCATTTGTATTGTAAGGATCAACCAAATAGTCTTCCAACGGATCTCCAACTTTCGAATCTGAGAAAGCATCATTATATTAGTCTAAGGTTAGGTAAAAATCACTTATAAGCCTTAAGCATCCAAAAATTGACATTCTGCCCGAAACACGAACGTATGTGTAACACACAAACGCATGTGCACGAACATTCCTGACATACTTACAAACGTTTCAATATTGGCCAGAAAGTTGTTTATGGTTTATTAGGCCTTTCTAAACCTTCAATAGTGCTGCTCTCTAGGTTCTGGGTAAGGTCCTTAAGGTCAGAAAACATGAACTAGGGCAAACATGCAAACTAATGAATGTCTAACTACGTAAAATCATAGTAAATCTAGGGCTTTAAGCTCAAAATTCTAAGGTCTCAAACTAAGAATCAAAACCTATCAGATAACTCTAAACTAGAAACTAAAAGCATGAAAATAAGGGCAGAAACCTTAAACAAAACGGAGAAAAATGAGTTAAGGTAGAGAGGTTACCCTACTCGAAGAACAAAGCTTAAGAGTTTTTCTTCTTCTTCAAGAATCTTCCTCACTCACTCACATTATCAAAACACACACACAAGGAGGTTGAAAATGTGATGAAGGTTCGAGGTATGAGGGGTATTTATAGAGCTGAAACGCTTGGGTAAAAGACTGCTGGAAAAAACTCAAAAGCTAGCTGCACGAATGTGTGTAGCTTTATACGAACGTATGTATGTCCTTCATTAACACACACACACACCAGGTGTGTGACCTGTTGTGCGCAAAGATGAATAGTGCAAAATGACACAGTCACGAACGTATGTGTGTACTGTATACACGAATGTTCTTGCCTTTACATGAACATTGGTGTAACGCCCTGGTTTTAAATTAATAAAACCGTAAGCAAAAACCTCCGGTCTTCACGTGACATTATTACCTTAGAGATCTAATCTTGCAGCGGAAATTTTTTTTTTTTTTTTTTTTAAAAAAAAAACACATAGGAATAACTCACATTCCATAAAACATTATAACATATGTTAAATACATTAGAATGTATGCTAAATATATTGAACAAAAGAGACTGCCACAGGCGGCATACAGTTGCAACATCAAGCTTACACAGTTAAATAATCCCAAGCATAAGCTAACTTAATGTCATATTATGAATACAACGGAAATAAGACATAAATATATAGAACGCAAATCAACTAAGCTAGCTATACAAATACTAGTAGCACAAACACCGCAAATAGTCTATCAACCATCCAAACTAGCAAAAGGGTTCTTTGCCCTCAGCCTCAAGTCCTGCATCACAGATTGTGGAATCAAGTGAGTCAACTGTATCCCAATACAACAAATTATTGAATTATTAAACATACAAAATGACAGATATAATGCATGGGTGTATATGTAGCGTTGTGAGGGCTGTTGGGAATTATGCAAAAAATATTGTACAGCGGAAGATAAAAAATAATTTAAACAGATCTAATTGATCTAGGATGACAATAAACTTCAAGAGGAACATGCTTTTGATTTTCACAAGTTTTGTCGGCCTCTTTTTAGGCATATCTGGCTATTTGAATTCACCTTTGAATCTTTGTTGTTGATGATCTTTGAAGCTGATGAAGAACGTGAAGAACACCAAGAGCTCCAAAATCTTCAAAGGCTTGAAGAACTCCAAGAACATGAAGAACAATGAAGATCTTCTTTTTGACGGCTTAACATGGCAGGGAGTGTGGACTCACAATTAGAAGCAAGAGAATAATATTTCTCTTTTCCAAAAATCATTTTCTAATAACTTAATGCTTATTGTTTATACTTTTATAGTAATGGAAGTAGTTTTCCAAGGAAAGAGTTTTCTGCTTCTAATTGAGCATTTATTTATAATTACAGGTCTGCTTGAAAAAAAAGGTAAAGAGAGAGTTCTAGAACCAGTAATTAAAAAAATAATAATAATTACAGCCACAAGGGGAATTTGCGGCTACAAGGAGATTAACCCCTTATGTAGCTGCCAGCCATGGGGAGCATTATGCTCCCCATCAGCCTAGGGCTAAGGTTTTAACTCTAGTCCAGTCTCTTATATCTATTTAGGCCCATTGGTTTTATCCTGTAGGCCCAGTGTTAATTTTCTTTAAACTGTGCTCTAGGAATTAATTTCTTAACTCAAACTTCTCCAAGCTAATGGCTATTGAGAAATAAATTTTCTAGCCTATGTTTAAATAAATAAAACAAACCAATTTAATATAAATATTAATTTCTGACTCATGTATTATTTAAAAACAAACATATGCAATTAATAAATAAAAAATAACTGAAACTCAAAATCACTCAGTCAATTTACAACAGCTCAAGAAGGGACCCGAAAGGAAAATAAATTTAGCTACTTTAGTCCCGTGAAATCTCGTTATCCAATGACTCATCACTTTGACAAAAAATCATAGATAATTCCACTAAATAAATGTGATTGAATTCTAAATCATATTGTGCCACAAACAATTAATCCTTCATGACGTACTTATAAATTACCATATTACCCTTCCATAAAATTTATTCTGCAGTTGAACCTAAGATGAGTAACTGTCACTTTGTTTACCACATCTTTTTCTTTGAGTACTTGGACTCAAATCTCATAATTTATCCCAATGTACCCTATGAGATTTAACTCATCCTTGTACACAGTTTCAGTTAAATATCACTAAATGGCTAATCTTGTGTAGAAGAGTTATGATTCGTATCCCCTTAACATCTTGTTTGTGAGAAATATGATTGATGTCATTTCAGTTAAACACAAAGTGATGCACTTTATATAATAATGGTTGACCTGATAATTCTTAATTTTCTTATGTGTGTACATCATAAGTGAAGTTATAGGAGCAGAAGAGGATCCTATCCAACAAGCTACTGCAGCTTGTCGGGAGTGACTAAGAGCTCTTAAGGCTACTCAGGAATTGCTAAACTCTCCCGTTAAGGATTCTGCTCAAGTTGAGCATGAGTCTAATGATGAGAATAAAACTAACAAAGAAAAGTGAGTGTACTCTGTGTTCTATTTTTTTTTTTTTGTCACTTATTAATTTCTATATTCTTTTATTTTTATTTTTTTTTCTTTAGAAGAGGGGGGGGGGGGTATTATGCTATTTTGTTAGTGTATGACTTTATGTTGTTAAGCCTTTTTGTAAAGCCTCATAAGTTTTACTTAAGTGTTACTTATACTGAATAATTTTTTTTTTATAAATAATTAATATCATATAAAAGCGTAGAGAGACGCAACTCTAGTACACAAGATGTATACAAAGAAATGCCCCACTAAAGGCAAAAATAAGAACAAAACTCCACAAATTGAGGAAAGCTAGACAAAGAAGAAATATTAAAAGCCTCAGTCCAAAAAAGAGAGATTTGACCAAAAGGTTTAAGAGCTCGTCCTTCGACTTCTCATATGTTGGGGATCATATGTAATTTATAAAACATATAAACATCATCATGCGCAGTGGAAAAATAAAAAGTATGTGATCGTAGCATACTTCAAGAGGAAACGTATCATTTGATTATTCTAGACAATAAGAGAATCAACAAGTTTCTTATTACTTACAAATCGTGTGAGTAGTCCCTACTTAGCTTTTTAAATTAGTTCAGATCAAATGTGTCAATGACTTGGGTTATTAGTCATTCATGGGAATTTGTTTTATAGGCATGTCGGTACATGGACCATCCAAGTGACTTTGGGTACAAGAGAAAGGAAAGAAAGCAAAATCATAGGTCAAGCTGTAGCAATATAGAGTTATAAAGGTTAATTTGGTGAATATATTGAAAAAAAAGAAAAGAAAAGAAAAGAAAAGAAAGTAAAAGAACTGAAGAAGCTTATATAAACAAAGTCAGTCTAGTAAAATGGCTAATCTTGTGTAGAAGAGTTATGATTTATATCCCCTTAACATCTTGTTCGTGAGAAATATGATTGATGTCATTTCAGTTAAACACAAAGTGATGCACTTTATATAATAATGGTTGACCTGATAATTCTTAATTTTTTTTATGTGTGTACAACATAAGTGAAGTTATGGGAGTAGAAGAGGATCTTATCCAACAAGCTGTGGTATTTTGCTGGGAGAGGCTAAGAGCTCTTAAGGCTGCTCAAGAATTGCTAAACTCTCCCGATGAGGATTCTGCTCAATTTGAGCATAAATTATTAAAATTACTCATAAACCTTGTTACTTGTTAAACCTAAGTTCTCACTAACCTCTTACAATTACATCAAAACATGTCATCATGATAAAACATGAAAACATACATAAATTCATAATTATTTTGAAAGTTTAACACATTTTATGCATGGGAGGTTACAAACTTTAACATGACATTTTAAAACTCATTAAATGCTTGATATAAGGCATGATCAGTAAGATAGAAACCTGGAGAATGAGTTTGGGATTCAAGAGATACCTTATGGATGATGAACATCTTCAAAAATCACATTCTCTCTCTAAAATCTCTTTCTCAATTTTAGGGTGTTGGGATGCTAAAATGAATGGTGTGGGTTAAGAGGCGGAGGGGAGGTCTATTTATAGAGGTGGAGTTGGGTTCTTATGAGTTGGACTGATTCAAAGGTTTAAAGTGCTTTTTAGGGTCTTTTGAATATTCGATGTACTGTATCGAACGTTTGGTATACTATTGACCAATAGTTCTAAGGTTTTATATCGAATTTTTGTTGTACAATTTGACACATGGCCAGCATGGTGAACAAAATTGTTGGCAGTGTGAACAGTGCTACGCAACATAGGTTGAATGTTCGGCCAAGGTCAAGTTTAATAAAAATTAACTCATTAGCTGATATGTTTAAATTTTTATTAGGAAATTAATTTTAATAAATCCCTTATTATTATTTGGGGTATTACATAAGTAGTAGGGGGCAATGGCTAGCAAGTGGACTAGGGGAATAGTCCAAAGACCTAGTAATAAGTAACTAAGTTGGGACTGGTAAGCTTTCAGCACAAACATGTAAAATTTATAAGTAGGATAATAACGGACGTTAAGACGGTTTGGTATTGAACCTTGGAGTGAGATGAGTAAAAGCAGACAAAATCTAAGACTCAAACTAATTGGCTACTACGATGCATATTCATACATTCATTATCATTGTTATCTTTGAATTGCTTTAATAAATCAATGATCTTTTATATTATGAAAACAGTAAACTCACTTGTTTGACTATTTAAATATAATAACGTTGTATTTATATAGACTGTGATGCAAGATTAGAGGGTGAGGGTGATGGTCCTTTCGCTAGTTTCAATGGTTATTGAACCATCTCCTCCGGGTTTGAAGCTAGTCTCTAGGGAGCTAGCCTTATGTTTTACTTTGTTTGTATTGTCAAATGTTATTTTCTTTGGTATGTAATTTTTCCACTTAAAGGAAAATTACATTTTACCCCCTCAATATTTGAGAAAATTTTTAATTTAGTCATCAATGTTACCAAATTTGCAATGTACCCCCCCAATGTTTGAAAAAAAATTCAATTCGAACTTTCCATCAGAATTTGCCGTCTAATCTAACGGAATTTTTTTTTTTTACTGTTTATCCGTTGTTTTTTGTTTTTTTTTTTTTTTGAGAAACTTCACTTAACCCCTCTAAACTG
The DNA here is from genome assembly GCA_900184695.1 of Betula pendula. NCBI lineage: Eukaryota > Viridiplantae > Streptophyta > Magnoliopsida > Fagales > Betulaceae > Betula > Betula pendula. Next base: position 68,416 of record FXXK01001874.1, read on the forward strand.
TCACGCCTTTTGCATCCCCCCCCAATCTTCAAAACCTCTCAATTTAGTGTATTTAAGTTTAATTTTTTGCAATCCCCCCCTCCGTTAGCTTTTTTCGTTAAATCCTAACCGAAGGGTGTTAAATTACCTAATTATCCTTAATATTTCTCAATTTTCAATTTTTTTTTTTTTTTTAAAAAAAAACTGACCCAATGTGAGTCACCAGACCGACGGCGAGGTCTGGTGGTGACCCTGCCATGGATCTAGTGACCCACGGCTGGGTCACGGCATGACCCAACGCTGGGTCACAATGTGACCTAACGCGGGTCACGACATGACCTAGAGTGGGTCAGCCGTGACCCAGAGTGGGTCAGTCGTGACCCAGCCGTGGGTCACAACATGACCCAAGCTGGTCACGTCATGACCCGGTTGGTCACAATGTGACCCAGAGTGGGTCAGCCGTGACCCAGCTGTGGGTCAAACGTGACCCAACGCTGTTCATGACGTGACCCAGAGTGGTTAGCGTGACCCAAGCTGGGTCACGAGTGACCCATGGCTGGGTCACTGACCTAGTGGCCTGACCAAACAATTTTTTTTTAAATAATTTTTATCAGAAATAAGGGTAAATTGGTAATTTTTTAAAAAAGTTAGGGGCATAAAAGTTATTTCACCCCTTTGACCGTCTAGCTTAACAGAATTGACTAACGGATGAAGGATTTACAAAAAATTAAAACTTAAATACATTAAATTGAAGGTTTTGAATGATTTTTTTTTTTTTTGATTGCAAAAGGCGTGACAATTCAGGGGGATAGTGAAGTTTCCCTTTTTAAAAAAAAACAAACATATGAACATAATAAAAAAAAATTCGTCAAATTAGATAGCAAAATCTGACGGAAGGTTCGAATTGAAATTTTTTTCAAACATTGGGGGGTGCATTGCAAATTTTAATACATTGGTGGCTAATTGAAAATCCCTTCAAACATTGAGGGGGTAAAATGTAATTTTTTCATAACTTAATTATGTTTGATATTATATGGTTATGGATATTTATGTGCCGCTTGTGGCACATGCTTTTATTCAAGTAATTTAGTATGTATCTGTATGTAACTAAACTTATGTTAAAATCTTTTATATAATGAGGTAATTTAATCAATTCATTTGTGTTATGTAAGGTATTTCTAAGTTTTTTAAAAAGAAAATTAATATTCCGCTGCGAGATTGTATCTTTGATGTCGTAATGTCACGTAGAAAGTTTCTACTTTCAATTATATTGTATAAAATTGGACATCACAACCTCGATTGCTAAGCTAAGTAAGGCTTATTGACCACTGAACACTTGAACCTTTGAAGTTTAGTTAAACACCACCCTTACACTTGACTAAGAACTACCATAGTTAGGAGTTGGCCCTAACTTAAGTTGACTTATCGTGACTTTTTTCACTTACCTAAGCCTCTAAAATTTTTTAATTAAGTTTAGTGTTTGAACTTTAAGACCTTTTTAACTTTATCTAGTTATTCTATTTTTATTTATTTATTTATTTATTTTTTTCGAAAGGGCCAACCTAGGCAAGGCTATGGGTCTAGTCTGTTTCCCTTAAGATCTTACTGGATTGGGCCTTACAAGTAAAAGCCCAATGGTCACTAGCACAATCCTAATTCGGCCGATTCTCTGCTCTTAATGGGCTTAAGTTCCATTTTTGACGAAATGGGTTAAGATTGGCCCACTTGGGCCTCTTACACCAAACTAGGGCCCTCTATGGCCTAAAATAACTCAAGCCCAAAACGTTTTTTTTTAGACTCAATTGGACCCAAAGTCTAAAAAAACAATTTAGGGCCCAAAACTCTAACTAAATGGATTAAAAACTTAAGAAAAACAATCTTTAATAATTTTATTTTATTGAAAACAGATCAAACTTCGTTCATGTTGGTGTTCGTCACAAAAGTTTCAAGAACGCCAATTTTTTTCTTTAAAAAAAAAAAAAATCTAAAATCAATTATTCAATATTTTTTCCTTTGGTAAAAAAAAAAAAATCCAATATAATGGTTTCTAGGAATTTTTGGCTCGGGGAGGAATCTCCCTTGGCCGAAAATTCGAAATACAATTTATATGAGAAATCTTTGTGGCAAACCGCTCCAATAAACTTCCAGAAATTGAATCCATAATTTTTCTTAAGCGGAAAATAATGCTACCATCCTCGAAATAATTTTCCTTAGGAAATTAAGAAATTTTGGATAGGGATGGGTTCTCCCTTGGCCAAAAATCCCCATGCACAATTATACATGCATATGTAAAATTATAATTTAACTAATCTACCTTAGTTTCTTCGCTATGAACATATGCAGTAAAGGGGGTTGTGTTTCTATAATCAAATGGTATAGAAACACAAGAGAATGAAAATTATCACTTAAATGTTGGGTTTTTTGATGGGTTGCATTTTTCTTCTCTTTTCACATGAGCACATGACGACACAATTTTAAAAAATGAGGAAAAGAGTGGCCAGCCTATAGTGGGGGGTTTTGTTCTTTTTTTTTTTTTGAAATATGAGAAAGATTTAGGGATTTTTTTAATTTGGGGATTTAATTCCCCCATTTAATCAAAATTCAATTTCAATTGGCCAAAAAGGGTGTCGGGCATTTAGGAAAACTTTGGAGATTTGCTAAATATGATTTTTGGCTTCAAATGAATTTTTATTTGAGAGTATTGCTACAGTTATTACTTATCCAACTCTTTTGTTTAACTCTATCTAACTTTATATATGTAAACAAAAATAGGCTCTACAAATACAAAATAAAAACTCTTTAAAAAATTTTATATATAGACCCATCTTTATTCACATATACAAAATTAAATAAAGTTGAACAAAAAAAATTAAATATGTAGCATTATTTTTTATGAAAATAGGGATTTATTTACTCAAGTGGCGGAATTTTTGAATTTTCATTTTGATAGAAATGCAAGTGGGCGTCCATTTGAGAGATTTGGAGGATTTTTCATAGTTTTGATTTGGCTTTGTAAGGAATATTTGATGATTTTCCAGCAGATTTTGCTCCAGTTGTCAGATTTGGTACGATTTTTATTTTTAAAAGGGATCTGAAACAGTGGAGAAGATTTTGTCATACTCTCCATTTATAGACTAACCGAGTATATCAATATTTATAGACTATCTAAATATTCTAGTGGACTTTAGATAAAAGAGAATGACTACCCAAATGATAATAAAAAATGAATTTAAAACTACTCCTAGATATCTTAAAAAACAACTTCATCTTGTAGATGGAATTGAAATACCAAGCAAACTCGTTTTGGTGCAGATAAAGTTATTCTTGTAGATATGACTGCTGTTCATCATATTCTGTTTCATTCTTCATTTCTTTGAAAAACTCGTCCTCGAGCTTTGGAATAAGAAAAAATACGTGAGCAGACTTCTTTTTTTTTTTTTTGTCTGGGTCCAAGCCCAATTTCGCAAAGCTTGGAGAGAAAGACCTGTATGACTTGCCAGGAGCATGGAACGTGGGCCAAATCTGCCTTTATGTTTTTCAAAAGCCCAAATTTTGCTAGTAAGTCCAACCTTGCTGCTTTTTTTTTTTTTTTTGACTCGCCAACCTTGCTGCTTTTGATCCTTTGTTTTTGACTGTTGACGGCAAACTTCATAACGATATATATTTTTTTTATTATTTTCTTCTGCTGAACCAAACAAAAGCGCATCTCTTTATGTCTCTCGCACCACACTACCACAGTAACGAGGTCCTTGGGCTTGGAGGCCGCTGAGATGCCGTGTAGAATCTGATTGGCACGACGTGGGCTGGTGGCAATGCGGGCTGAGATCGGCTCTCCGGGGATTGGTGTTAAGCAAGAGTCCAAGTCAACAAACAGTAAAACAGAGATAAAGCTGTACACACCCAGTCAACAATAGCAAAGCAGCTAACGTTGGGATTTTATCGTACATTTCAGATTTTATTGATTTTATTGTTTTGTAATCAGTCTTATAGATAGAACAAACTCCATGTATCAAGGAGTTTCAGTTTGCATTGTATTCTATTTAAAACTCACGTACAGAACCAATGAATTAATTATCGAAAATTCTCACATTTTTGATAAGTCTTACATGATATCAGAGCCTATTTGCTCACGCTATTAAAATTTTTCGATCCTTCCTTTGTTCTCATGGCCTCTTCCAATTCTGCTCCTACATATACATTTCCCAATGTTTCAAATCTAGTGACCACAAAGCTTACTGAGACTACCCATCTTTCTTGGCTTTCTCAGTTTCTCCCTGCACTTCGAAGTGTTAATTTACTGGGTATTGTCGATGGGTCAGAACCTTGTCCTGCTAAGTTTCTCATAAATGCTGAAGGCCATGCTACTCAAACAGTGAACCCAGACTTCATGCTGTGGAACACTAAAGATCAATTTTTATTGAGTTGGATTAACTCAACTCTCACGAATGTTATTCTTGCTACTGTTTATGGTATGAATACATCTCGTCAAGTGTGGGATTTTTTGGCTAATCGTTTTGCCTCTCAATCTCCTTCATGGATTGCAGTTCTTAAACGGAATCTCCAGAGTATACAGCAAGGTTCTCAATCTTGCTTGAAGTATCTTCAGTCAGCAAAATCTCTTGCTGATCAACTGGCAGTTGTTGGTAAGCCAGTGGAGGATGTTGACCTTATTTATTTTGTTATTGGTGGTCTTCATCCCTCTTTTGCTCCATTTATTTCATCATTCTCATTTGCTACAAGACACCATGCTCTATCTTTTGATGAGTTTCAATAAGAGTTGTTAAACATTGAAAACATCATTGCTGCAAATCACTCAACGGGTCAACCAGACTCTCACACCTTTGCGTTATATTCTGCAAAGCCACATCCAGCTGGTCCACACCGCAAGCCAAAGTTCACTCCAAACCGTAAGTTTCCCAATCACATTTCCAACCGACAACAGTCCATTGCACCTCGTTATGGCTCTTCCCAAAAGCCTAGTCGTACTCATCCTGCTACTTCGGGTCCTAATTTTCAATCTGACAGACCAGCTTGCCAGATATGTGGAAAATACAGTCACAATGCTTTAGATTGTTTTCACAGAATGGATTACTCATTCCAAGGAAGACATCCTCCCTCTCAATTGGCTGCTATGGTTTCACACACACATGTGGATCCTGATGATCAGACATGGATTGCAGATTCTGGTGTTAATGGTCATATTACTGCAAACCTAGAAAACTTATCTCTCCAACAGCCGTACCTCGGATCAGAAAATGTTTCAATTGGCAACGGATCAGGTTTACAGATAGCTCATATTGGATCTTCATCTTTTACCAATTCATCTAGTTGTCTTCATTTAAAAAATATCTTGCATTGCCCTTCTGCCACAGCTAATTTACTGTCCATTCAAAAATTCTGTACTGATAATGACTGTTTTTTTATTCTTACTGATGCTTATTTTCTTGTGAAGGACAAAAGACAGGAACAATCCTACTGCAAGGTCCGAGTGAGGATGGGTTATACCCTATTCGTCTCAACCACTTCCGCACCAATAAACGTCGAACTCTTGTTGCTTTGTTGGGAGCTCGTACCTCGTCTTCTATTTGGCATTTTCGTCTTGGTCATTCTTCTGCTCAGCTTGTGTCCAGTTTAATTCGGTCTTACAATCTTCCAATAAATGGGAAAATAAAGACCAGTGGTGTGTGCGAATTGTGTCAGCTTGCTAAATCCAAACAATTTCCTTTTTCGGAGTCCTCGAGAATTTCTTCTCAACCTCTTGAGCTTATTCACTCGGATGTGTGGACATCTCCGGTGTTGTCTGTCAGTGGCTGCAAGTTTTATGTTCTTTTTGTAGATGATTTCTCTAGGTTTACTTGGTTGTATCCTATTAAACAGAAATCTAATGTTTTTCAATGTTTCGTTAAATTCAAATGTTTAGTTGAGAATATTTTGTCTTGTCGAATTAAACAATTTCAAAGTGATGGGGGTGGTGAGTTTAATTCTATTCAATTTAAGAAATTTCTTGATGAAAATGGAATTTTACATCGTGTGTCTCGTCCTCATACATCTCAACAAAATGGTCTGGCCAAACGCAAACATAGACATATCATTGAAATGTGTCTTTCATTACTTGCCCACTCAGGTTTGTCAACCAAATATTGGGTCGATGCTGTCTTAACATCAGTTTTTCTTATTAACAGGTTGCCATCCAGTGTACTGCGAAATATTTCCCCATATTGCAAGCTTTTTAAATTAAATATGGATTATTCCTTGCTTCGTGTCTTTGGGAGTGCTTGCTATCCTTTATTACGACCATACAATGATCATAAATTAGCCTTTCGTAGTAAACGTTGTATTTTCTTGGGTTATTCCTCTAATCATAAAGGCTATCGGTGTTTGGATCCTCTCCCAAATCAAGTGACATTTCCTCGAACATGTTTGTTTTGAGATCTTCTTTTCCAGCTAAACTACTCCTCCTTCGGACCTTGCGCACAAAAGGTTGTCTCTCTTCTTCGTCTTTTCACGGAACACACTGTCAGTAATTGTCCTACCTTTTATATTTCTATTCACTAGTTCCATCCTATCCTCCTACTGTCTCCATTCTTCTAATTTCAATGCTCTCAATTTATTCCATGAATCCTTAACTCCACCAATGGCTATTCCTGTCAACAGCAAATGTCTTCACTTTAATGTCATGACCCACTCCATATCCCCCCCTTATCCCTCCAATGAGCCCCTCTACTTCTACTACCTTTAGATTCTACTCATAATTCACTAATTTGAGTCTCACAACACAACGAATCCTCACTTCCTTGACCCCACACCACATCAAACAAGGCACGTACAGGTGTCTACGTTCCCAAATTTATCCTTACTTCAATTCTTTTATTCAACTAGACATCGTTAAAACCTTAATGCAGATCTTTACCTCCGAAGCAATACTTGCATATACTCAAGCATTTACTGATCCTAATGGGAGGGCTGCCAGGAGGACGCTGCGTTATGGCTCTTCTTGCTAATGGAACGTGGTCTCTTTGTTCTGTACATTCTCACAAAAATGTTATCGAACAAAGGGTTTACAAGTTGAAACAGAAACCTGATGGAACTAATGATCGATAAAAGCTCGGTTAGTTGCCAGGCTTTGAAAAATTGGATGGTTTGAACTACAATAAACATTAGCCCGGTTAATTAAACCAGCTCTATTCGTCTTCTGGCACTTGCAGTGATAGTTGATTGGCCTATTCGCCAACTTGAGTCCAATGCTTTCTTGCAATGGATTCTTTTGATGGGAGGTATTATGGAGCAAACCTAGAGGATTTGGGATTCTCTCATCCTAACTTTGTTGTGAGACTTCATAAACACTTTATGTCCTCAAACAAGCACCACGTGCCTTGGTATACAAGGCTTTCTCAATCCCTTACTGATCTTGGCTTTTGCTAGCTCCTTGGTTGATTCCTCACTCTTCGCCTATCATCACCAATCAGTTCATACTTTTGTATAATTATGTGGATGATATTATATGTCACAGGGTAAAACCCATGCACAAAGCCATTTCAGATCTTATCTCCAACTCCAACAAGATTTGCTTTGAAAGATCTTGGCCTCTCCTCATATTTCTTGGGAACAGGGCTCGGGATTCGATACGGCTCCATTTGCATCATCAAAATATATATGAATTAGCACACAAATAAAAAAGATTGTTGCTAGACCTGCATACCCATGTTCCTCTGGATCAAAATTATCATGTGACGGTTCTCTATGCCAAATCCAAACTGAATATCGAATCATTGTTGGGGCTACAAATTGCAGCACTTACTCACCCTGATATTTCATTTTCAGTAAATCAATTATGTTCAATTCATGCATTCTCCTACAGATAAGCATTGGACAGCAAGCAAAACGTGTGCTCGGTTATCCAAAGCCACAATTGATCATGGTCTTCGTATTCTAAGTGTGCTGTTCAACTAATGCATATTGTTGACTCGGATTGGGCCGGCTCCTGATGATCGACGGTCCACCAAGGTGGTTTTCTTGGTTCTAGTTTAATTCATGGAGGCCAAGAAACAACATGTGTGCCGTTCTCAACCAACCGAAGCTGATATCAGTCATTGGCAATTGACAGCAGAGCTGATTGGCTGCAGATGTTATTAAAGATGTGTGTATCCTTGTACCCGTCGAATATTGGGTGGATAATGTGGTGCTTGGCTGGCTTCCAAATCCCGTTTTCATGCCGAACTAAGCATATGAAGGGAGATCATTTTATTCGAAAAAAGGTCTTGAATAAAAATTCTTCCAAAATACTCACCGTTATCAAGGCGGATGTGTCACCAGGACCTCTGCATCGATTCTGCAACTACAACAAAACTCATGTCATCCCCATTCCCCCTTCGTTGAGGGCTGTAGCAAGAGTCAAGCAACAAACACAAAACAGAGATAAAGCTGTACACACCCAGTCAGCAACAACAAAGCAGCTAACGTTGGGATTTTATCGTACATATCAGATTTTATTGATTTTATTGTTTTGTAATCAGTCTTATAGATAGAACAAACTCCATGTATCAAGGAGTTTCAGTTTGCATTGTATTCTATTTAAAACACACGTATAGACCCAATGAATTAATTATCGAAAGTTCTCACATTTTTGATAAGTCTTACAATTGGCGGAGGAACGGTGTGGCTGGGTGTGGCGTTCGTCAAGCGGTGTGGGCTGTGACGGCGGAAGGCTTGCCAGTGATAAGGTTCCGGCGTCGTGGTTGTGGGTCGGTGATTGACGGCACGATGTTGCGTGGATCTTCGGTGCAGTCGTTTCTGGGTCGACGTGGTGGCAAAGTTTGGAGATGACGGCTGGAAGCGGCTGAACGGTGGTAGCTGGACCGGTGGCGGCACAGGTGGGGTTCGTGGGCTGTTGGTGCGGTGCTTCCTGGATGGGGGAAACAAATTGCAGGCACGGCGTAGTGGCTTTGTGGCAATCGTTACGGTAGTCTGGCGGTGGGC
>FXXK01001874.1:80602-106117 GCA_900184695.1 Betula pendula
AAAAGAGAAGATTGTGGCAATGTCAAGCAACCAAAATTGATACCAAAAGTCTTATTAGGACGCAAAACCCTGCTAGAAAATGGGGTAATGTCTCCGGTAACCTTATCATTAAATAATAACTAATTCATATTATATAAATAAACGACATATTTCTTGAGCATTAAAATCAAGTATGGATTGTCCCAGGATTAATAACCAGAATTATAACAAACAAACTTATATTTCACCATGGCATAGTAATAGAGGTCGCATAGCAATTTGATAGATATCATTATATTGGGATTTTTTATGTATTTCAGCTTATATATATGACTTACTCAAATTACCTATCCATTCAATCACCCATAAAATAACTCCGTATTTCAGCACGAACCTTATCAGGGATTTCGACTGCTTGGATGTCTCACCGGGATACGATTACTTTGAGACGAGCAGTTGATATCTCAATAATGGTTTTATAGTTGTAAAGCTCTGTAACCTATTAATATTAATGTAAACTTTATATTTCTCTGATATCCCTTTAGGGAGATATATGGTAATTTAGATGCATGAAAATTATTTAATATTTACGTTATCATTATTATGTTTAATTATTTATCTTATTTACTTAATAATATTTTAAAAATATTTGAAATTAATATTTTTCTTAAAAGTAATTGGGAGACAAGATAATAAAATATATATGAAAAATTTCATTCTAACATATCAAATATAAAAATACACAACAATTTCTAGAAAAATTCTGAGACCGATCAATTTATAATATACAACCATTACACATGATAACCCAGGGACCAATACACATAATAAATATTATTCTTTGGTTTTACACACTCATATAAATACACAAAAAATACATTAAATAACACACTCAAAAATTGTAAACCCCCAACACCATACACCTCTTTCTCTTTCTCCTATCATCAATCCCTCGTCCGCAAACAGCCGCACTAAATCCTGTTCTTTCTTTTTTTTCTTATATTTCTTCCCTTTCACATTAAGCCATATTGAGACCGCACAGTTCACGCAACCTATTCTATTCTCATCCATATTCCAAATCTCCACCTCTTTCACATGGAGAACGTGCAGGTATAATCACTATTACTTGAATTATCTTTTCTTCATTGTTTTACTCAATACATATAATATTACAACAGTTATAAAATTCATTTATTCGTAATCTTTATTGTCTTCATTGATGGTAATTATAGCAATGGGGCATATATAAGCCATGTAAATTCCAATCTTGTAATGAGACAATATAATCCTTACTTGCTTGTCTTATCTCCACAATTCATGACCAACGATACATTGTAGTGCATACTTGACAATCATATATTATTATATCATATTTACTATTATTTTGTAACTATGAGGATTTTCACAAAGTTTTGCATACCTCCATATCTTTATAAACGGAAATTGTTATTTTTTTATTTTTTTTTTTTTTTTTCTGTTGAACCTTTACCAATTTGATTCATATGTACATATATTAAAGTATTATATAACATCAACATCTAATCCCAATATTACATGTAATATCGATTCTTTAAATTTTTCATATTGTATAATAATTAAACATACTTGATACTATTTCAAAATACAATAATTTTAATCACTATAGATGCCTATAAATTCATAAATTTTATGAGAATTATTTTTAAAGAATATGATCACTAAATTATGTTAAACAATATGCAAAAATCATGACTTTAATGGTAAGACATGAGACATTATTAATTCATAGGGAATATTCTTTTGGTCTAAATGTTTTTAAAGTGAATTTGACTATTTAATATAGTATTCATTCGAAAGTTTTATTAGTAATAAAGTCGAACTTAGTTTAGAAAGTAATGATTACGAGTTTGTCCATTTAGGAGTGTTTTTGGGCCAACCACCTAGAGTACTTTGTTAGAAAGGATGTTGTGTATTCCTTCTACAGATGACATTAGTAAGATTTTTAATGTGGCTAAATACTTGGTTCAGAGTAGTTAGCAGGCTTAAGCATCTTCTAGGCAGCAGTAATCCAGGAAGGAAAATTCTTGACCCTTTTAAGTGTTAGTTTACATTGCATGGATTTAATTTAAAATTCTCTTTATACTGCCTGAAAAAAATATATATTATTTGATGATTTATCTCTATATATTATTCGACATTGTTATACATGCATGAACACTTTATTAGATGTTTTTTAATTCCTAAAAATTACTTTTTGTTACTCAAAATTGGGTCATGGGTTACGAGTTCGTTTTTGGTGACATTTTTCTAAGGGAATATAATTGATGATTAATAGAATTCTATTTTAGGAGGTTTAATAATTTATAAAGAAAATTACAATAGAAAAGAAGAATACTCCCACCTTTGTTGTCCTAGATAAGTTTCATAATAAGTAATGATGAGAAATGATTTATTACGCATAAGGACACGGGTGTGGAGGCAGATAATTTTGGCCCCAGAACGTACAAATGTATGAGCCTTGGTACCATTAGCTTGTGATGGAAGCGCCAACCGCTGAAGACAGTGAGAAGGCGGTAATCCATCAATATGTCATGCTTAATGGTACTCGATTAATTAGCTGACGGCGAGGGCTTGCGGCATGAGTCACTGCCATCATAGGTCACAAGGGACCGCGTAACTAGTACAACACAGGCGTAATAGTGTACATGGGCCTTAATTATGAGACTTAACTATCGAATTACCATATGAATGATGATTTAATTTTACAAAAAATAATGAAATGTGCTTTATGATTCACTGTATGGACGATGGACTATTTATAAATAAGGAGAATTGTACCGTATATATAATATGATATATAGTATTAAATATGCTTACAGTGATTTTAGGATTGATGATATTTTTCCCGAATATTATATTTTGAAAAGAAATGCAAGAACTCAACCGATTTTATGGTTTTGAGGGTTTTCTTACTGGAGCATTCTCGCTCACCCCTTACTATTGTTTTTGTTTTCAGGTTATGAGCAAATGGTCGTCAGGGAGGTCGGAAAGATGGGCCGGGGCTTTCTAGGCTCAATGCATTATTTTATTATTAATCTTGCTTATAATAAGTGCTTTAGCGACAGTTTCCATAGCCTATGAATTTTTCATAAGAATAATGTATATCTTTTGACTTATCGTTCCGCAAATTTTAAGAGGTTCATATTTTTTTTTTTTTTTTTATGACTATTAAATTTATTTGTTAATACTTACTCATTTCATTTAGTTATCCTTTGGTAGACCTTATTAATCTTGCGCCTCCTGCGATGTAAGTTTGACAAACCTAACCCTCCCCGGGTTGGGGGGTGTATCAGAACCTGCGATATGAGATTATCGCTATTAATTTCAAAATCAAATTATTCCGCTGCTTACTTTGATAAAATGTTAAGTAGTGGGTACAGTTAGTTACCAGTTAGCTGATTGGATACTCTACAGGTAATTTACCATGGGTTTAGTTAAGTAATTGACTTATCCGATGTACATGGTGATTCTCAAGCCATTGTTTTATACATTCTCTTTCTAAGATTGTGAGATATATCTAACCTTAATTCTAAGCAGTTAAGGTTGGAAGGCGAACACTACAAATTTAATTACAAGCTAATTAAATTTGTTAGGGCGTTACAGAAACTCACAAAACCCTACTACAATTCGAATTGGAAGAAGAAAATCTAATAGTAAGTCAAGATACGAATTTTTCCTTGAAGTTCAAGTTTTACAAGTCTATTTAAGGACATCTTATGCACGTCCAAGACAAGTTTTTAGGGTAGTTTACTTTGTGCTAAGAGAGGTTTAGTTGTTCTTAGAGCATTCATGTTATTCATTTCTTAGAGTTTGTTTATTGTAAACCTCACAACTCTAGATTTACAAAAAGCTTTCAGATTATCGGAGTTTCGGTAAATATGATCAAGTAAAATATTTTTTCAAGACGTTCTGGGTGAAATTACTGTAGTAGTACACAAGCAGGTCACTTGTCGAATGCAAGAAATGTCAACTTCAAAGGTTTTGAAAGTGTGATCTTTTTGTTTTTTCATTATTTTATAGTAGATATAATTTTTTGGGTTGGCTACCTTCGAAATGATTATAACTTTTGAATAGTTCTTCAAAAAGATTTTCATTTTGTCACCAAATACTTATGTTATTATATTTGGTGGGTGTTGCTAAATTTTAAATTCCTGCATTATTTTAAAAACACTTATTTAAACCCCCCCTAGGTGATAGAGGAGTCTTATGATGTATTTTTTAATTGCTATCAGAGCCAAAGTTCAATTGTGATGGACTAAATTTCCTTAGTGTGATTTTGATCTTCATATCAAATGTTTTAATCTCTATCCTAATCTTCTGAACGCCATTCCCTGTTTTGACAGATTTAATTATGCTTATTGGAAGACCCACATAAGAGTATTTTTGTAATACCCCCAAGCATAATTTATGGATATAACTATGCCTCTAGTTAAGGCTTAAGGATGCTTGAATTGATTATCAATTTGTAAGTGTTTTATTTAGACCTTCAAATAATATTATTAATTACATATGCTGAACACTTGAACATTGCACGTACGATTGCATTGAATTTACTTGATATACAAACAATCGGAGGGAACGATCCAGTTGGTTATGACAATTGTCATTACATGAAAACAACCATGTTCGACCGCCTGCAATTACTTTAGAAAATAGATGGATTAGTCTTATCACTCAACTTTACAACCGCCTATAAATAGAACCTCCAACCCTACTCCTTTCATTTGTTGATTAAAATTGTTCTGGAAGCCCTAAAAGTGCCCCTAGAGTGAGAGATGAAAGAGAAAGAAAAGAAGGGCTAAGGCCTATTCTTTGTGTGAGGTAAAACACATCGGTGCTAATGTTTATTTAGGGTGCGTTTGGTAGCGATTTCGTAGATAAATAAGTGCGATTTTAAACCAAATCGCAAACTGAATGTTTGGCGACTGCGATTTTAAAAAATTGGCGATTTGAAACGCAGAAAATCTGCGATTTCAAATCGCAAGGTAAGGAGGGTGCTTTTTTATGAAAAACGCAGAAATTTTAAAACGCTAAACAGCGATTTTAAATGCATCAACTGGCAATTTTGCCAACGCTAAACTGCCGTTTTTCAAAAATCACGTTTTCAAATCGCACTTTTTTAAATCGCTATTTTGAAATCGGCACTTTTTGAAATCGCAATCCCAAACAACCCTTACTCTATCTGGTTGTCTTAGATTATTTTAGGATTAAAATGCAGTTTGCCCCTCCAAAGTATATCACTTTTTTCAATTCGGATCCACCGAAGTTTGAAAAATATGACAATGTGGCCCCGCAAAGTTTCCATATTCTTTAAACGGAATTAGAATACATGTGCGGCACATTAGTATTTTTGGATAAAAATGTCTAAAATGCCCCTCGATTTTTTTTTTTTTAAAAAAAAGAAATTGGGATGAGCCTAGCCACCCCATGGGCCCATTTGGGGTGGCGGCCACCCCCCATTTGGGCCTTGGGGGGGTGGCCGACCCCCCAATTTTCCTTTTTTTTTTTTTAAAAAAAAAAATGAGGGGCATTTTAGACATTTTTATCCCAAAAAACTATATGTGCCGCACATGTATTCTAATTCCGTTAAAGAATATGGAAAAACTTTGCGGGGCCACATTGTCAATTTTTAAACTTCGGTGACCGAATTGAAAAAGTAGATATACTTTGGAGGGGCAAACTGCATTTAATCCTAAAATAATCTAAGACAACCAGATAGAGTAAGGGCTTGTTTGGGATTGCGATTTCAAAAAGTGCGATTTCAAAAATAAGCGATTTAAAAAAGTGCGATTTGAAAACGTGATTTTTGAAAACGCAGTTTAGCGTTTGGCAAAATTGCAGTTTGGCATTTAAAATCGCAGTTTAGCGTTTTAAAATTCTGCGTTTTCAAAAAAGCACCTCCTTACCTGCGATTTGAAATCGCAGATTTTCTGCGTTTTCAAATCGCAATTTTTTAAAATCGCAGTTCCCAAACAATTCAGTTTTTGCGATTTGGTTTAAAATCGCACTTATTATCTACGAAATCGCTTACCCAAACGCACCCTAAATAACATTAGCACGATGTGTTTACCTCACACAAAGATAGCCTTAGCCCTTCTTTTCCTTTCTCTTCATCTCTCACTCTAGGGCACTTTAGGGCTTCCAGAACAATTTAAATCAACAAATGAAAGAGTAGGGGTTGGAGGTTCTATTTATAGGCGTTGTAAAGTTGAGGATAAGACTAAGCCATCTATTTTCTATAAGTATTGCAGGCGTCGAACATTTGGTTGTATTGTCGAATGCTCATTGACAATTGTTCATACCCAACTGGATCGTTCCCTTCCGATTGTTTGTATACAAGTTGAACGTTCAATACCAATCGTTCGTGCACAAGTCAAATGTTCAATACTAAAATAATTTTTTTGAAGGTCTAAATTAAAACACTTACAAATTGATAATCAATTCAAGCATCCTTAAGCCTTAACTAGAGCATATTTATCCATAAAATATGCTTGGGGTATTACAAAAGATACTCTTATGTGGTCTTCCAATAAGCATAATTAAATCTGTCAAAACAGGGAATGGCGTTCAGAGATTAGGATAAGAGTTAAAACATTTGATATGAAGTCAAAATCACACTAAGAAATTAGTCCATCACAAATTGAACCTTGGCTCTGATAGCAATTAAAAATACATCATAAGACTCCTCTATCACCTAGGGGGGGTTAAATAAGTGTTTTTAAAAGTAATGCAGAATTTAAATTTAGCAAACACCACCCAAATATAAAACATAAGTAATTGGTGACAAAATGAAATCTTTTGAAGAACTATTCAAAAGTTAAATCACTTCGAAGTAGCCAAACCCAAAAAATTAATCTTATATAAATAAATGAAAAAGAAGATCACACTTTCAAAACCTTGAAGTTGACATTTTCTTGCATTCGACAAGTGACCTGCTTGTGTACTACTACGTATATCACCCAGAACGTCTGAAAAATTATTTTACTTGATCATATTTACCGAAACTCCGATAATCTGAAAGCTTTTTGTAAATCTAGAGTTGTGAGGTTTACAATAAACAAACTCTAAGAAATGAATAACATGAATGCTCTAAGAACAACTAAACCTCTCTTAGCACAAAGTAAACTACCCTAAAAACTTGTCTTTGGACGTGCATAAGATGTCCTTAAATAGACTTGTAAAACTTGAACTTCAAGGAAAAATCGTATCTTGACTTACTATAGATTTTCTTCTTCAATTCGAATTGTAGTAGGGTTTTGTGAGTTTCTGTAACGCCCTAAGAAATTTAATTAGCTTGTAATTAAATTTGTAGTTCGCCTTCCAACCTTAACTGCTTAGAATTAAGGTTAAGATATATCTTCACCATCTTAGAAAGAGAATGTATAAAACAATGGCTTGAGAATCACCATGTACATCGGATTAAGTCAATTACTTAACTAACCCATGGTAAATTACCTGTAGAGTATCCAAATCAGCTAACTGGTAACTAACTGTATCCACTACTTAACCATTTATCAAAGTAAGCAGCGGAATAATTGATTTGAATTAATAAGCGATGAATCATCATATCAGCAGTTCTGTAACACCCCCAACCCGGGGAGGGTTAGGTTTGTCAACTTACCATCGCAGAGGCGCAAAGATTAATAAGGTCTACCAAAGCGATAACTAAATGAAATGAGTAATGTATTAACAAAATAAATTAATAGTCATATAAAATATGAACCTCTTAAAATTTGCGGAAACGATAAGTCAAAAGAATACATTATTCCTTATTGAAAAATTCATAGCTATGGAAACTGTGCTAAAGCACTTATTATAAGCAGATTAATAATAAAATAATGCATTGAGTCCTAGAAAGCCCCGCCCCCATTCCGACCTCCTAGACCCATTTGCTCATAACCTGAAAACAAAACAAAGTAAGGGGTGAGCGAGAAATGCTCAGTAAGGAAACCCTCAACCATAAAACGGTTGAGTTAACTTCATTTTCTTTTCAAATAGATATTCGGAAAATATCATCATCTAAAAATCACTGTAAGCATATTTAATATATATATCATATTATATATACGTACAATCTCTTAGTTTATAAATAGTCCATCGTCAATACAGTAATCATAAAGCACATTCATATTTTTTTGTAAAATAATCACATTCATAGGTCATCATATTAAGTCTCATATTAAGGCCCATGTACACTATTACGCCCTGTGTACTAGGGTTACGCGGTCCTTGTGACCATGGCAGTGACTATGGCCGCAGCCCTGCCCGTCAGCTAATTAATCGAGGTACACTTAGCATGACATATTGATGGATTACCGCCTTCTCACTGTCCTTCAGCGGTTGCGCTTCCATCACAAGCAATGGTACCAAGCTCATACATTGTAAACGTTTCTGGGGCCAAAATTATCTCCTCCACACCCGTGTCCTTATCGTAATAAATCATTTCTCATTCATTTACTTATTATGAAACTATCTAGGACAACAGGTGGGAGGGTTTTCTCTTCATTATAAATTTTCTTTATTTAAAACTTCCCAAAATAGAATCTCATTATCACAATCATCTTCCTCTTAGAAAAATTGTCACAAAAGACGAACGTCGTACCCATACCAATTTGAGTAACAAAAAGTAATTTAGGAATTAAAAACATCTTTATAAAAGTGTTTCATGCATGTATAATCATGTCGAATAAATATAAGAATAATCATCAAATAATATATATTTTTTTTCACCAAGTAATAAAGAGCATTTAAATTAAATCATGCAATGAAACTACACTTAAAAGGGTCAAGAATTTCCTTACCTGGATACTGCTGCTAGAAGATGCTTAGCCTGCTAACTACCTGAACCAAGTATTTAGCCACATTAATAATCTTACTAATTCAATTCTTGTTAGAAGAATACCAACGATCCTTTCTAACCAAGACTCTAGTGGTATGGCCCAAAACACTCTAAATGGACCAAACTCGTAACAACTTCTAACTACAGTTCGACTTTATTACCTATAACACTTTCGAAGCCCAACACCTATATTAAAATAGTCAAATTCACCTTTAAAACATTTTAGACAAAGAAATTCCAGAATTAATAATGTTCATGCTTACCATTAAAAGTCATGATTTTTGCTATTAGGTTTAACATAATTTAGTGACTATTCTTTAAAAATACATTCTCATAAAAATATAATTTATAGCATCTATAGTGAGATTAACAATTGAAATATGTATTATTGTAAATAAGTATCAAAGTATGGTTTGATTATTATAAAAAAAAACTTAGAGAAGCAATTACATGTATTCGGATAGATTTGCAAGTATATAAAATATCTTTAATATATGTACATATGAATCAAGTGTGTAAAGGTTCAACAGAAAAAAAAAAAAAAAAAAAACATATTTCCGTTTATAAAGATATGGAGGAGCAAAACTTGTGTGAAAATCCTCATAGTTACAAAATAAAGTAAAAAGATATAAGAAATGATGATTGTCAATGTATTTCACTACAAGTCCACGTTTGGGCATGAAATTGTGAGATAAGACAAAGCAAGTAAGGACAAATAATGGCATCATTACAAGATTGGAAACATGGCTATAAGGCCATGCGACAATTACCATCAAGAAGACAATAAAATTACGAAAAAGAATAATAAGGAGTAAAAGCTTATATGTATGTGAGTAAACAATGAAGAAAAGATTAATTCAAGTAAAGTGATATACCTGCACGTTCTCAGTGAAAGGAGGTGAGAGAATTTGGAATATTTGAGAAAGAAGAGGTGCGTGAACTGTGCGTGCAAGGCAGGAAGGGAAAAAGAAAAGAAAAAAAAAAGAAAGAAAGAAGAGGTGCGGCTGTTTGCGAGAGGGAGAGAAGGAGAAAGAGAAAGAGGCGTGAGGTGTTGGGGGTTTACGATTAGGGTGTAAAAAATGAGGCTAGGGTTTTATCTTATTGGTATTTATTAGGAGGGTGTAAAACAAAGGAAAAGAATTAGTGGTGTCATACGGCTAGGGTTTTAACATGGGTAGGAGGAAAAATAAATTGAGTGGGTCTCAGAAATTTTCTAGAAGTGGGTAATAAATTCGGTAAATGCTAGAATGAAATTTTCACTTAAAAATATATCTTGTCTCCCAATACTTTTAAGAAAATATTAATTTTCAAAATATTTTTAAAAATATTAAGTAAATAGATAAATAAATAAAAATAATAATGATAACGTAAATAAATAATTTCTATGCATGCTAAAATTACATATATCTCCCTAAAGGGATATCAGGGTATTACAAGTTCTATCATTAATTAATAGGGTTACAGAGCTTTACAACTATAAAACCATTATTGAGTATATCAACTGCCGTCTCAGTATCGTAATCCCGGTGAGACATCCAAGCAGTCAAATCCCTGAAGGTTTGTGAAATACCGGAGTATTTTATGGGGAGGAAATGGAAGTAATTGAGTAAGTCAACTGATTTAATAAGCGAAATTACAAAAAATTTCCAAATGAATGATATTTTCACAAATTGCGTATCCGACCTCTATTACTATGCCATGGTGAAATATAAGGTTTGTTTTTAGAAAGCGGCATAATCCTGACAATCCAATACTTTGATTTTAATGCAAGAAATATGTCGTATATATAATATGAATTACGTTATATGTTAATGATAAGGTCTACCGGAGACATTACCCCATTTCAGCAGGGTTTGCGCGTCCTAAAAGACTTTTGGTACAATTTTGGTGCCTTGGACATTGCACAAACATACCGTCTTGTACTAATAGTCCGACCTCGGGTGGCCCACATTGAATAGCAAAGCCATAACAGTAACTTTATTCGAAGAATGTTGCGTTAGTCACAAAACTTTAACCATTAGATCCAAGGCCCTCATTATTTCATAAATCATTTTATCATAAAATTAAATTGTATTAGTAGTAAGCTTATGGCCATCCCACTGCATATACCGGTGAACCAAAGCTTACTATACAGGTATTATTCATTTATTTCAAAAACAATGATGCATATATAAGCAAGTAATATTTAAAGATCATGTTATAAAAATTCGTAAATTTGATCATAAAGGAGAATGTGTTCAGTCATCTGACATATTGCATTTTTAACTAATGCAGTTTCATACTTAGTTATTTACTTACTTTGAATGCTCATCCAATTCCCCAGACATCCTATGATCTCGCTACTGTGAAATAACCCAGCAACAAGTTAAGAATACTGTAATCTATTAACTGTAGAACATGTGTGCTAATTTATCCCAAATCCTAATTAGGCGTTTCTAGTCACCATTGAACATTTGACCTAAAACAGTGAAACATTTGATTATGACCCGAATGCTTAAATGTTGCTAAAAACTATCTAAAACCTAACCATGACTGATCCTACGTCCAACACAATTCCAATCATCATAATAAACACATTTTTAGGATAAAATACCAAGTTATGCATTTAACAAAAATCATTTGAAAATTAACACAAAGGTTTTCAAATCCCCATTGTATACTTTGAACAGCAAAATATAATTATAAATAACGTAAATAGTGAAATATAACACAAAGGAAGGTGTGGATTCAAAGGTTACATTTGGAGAGGATAATATTCTTTCAAGAGGGTTTTTTTCCTTATGATTTCTCTCATAGTTTGAAGAGAAAAGGAACTCTAGAGGTTTTTGGGCGGACTGGGAGGTCTTTGAAGGAAAGGGGCGAGCTGCTAGCCCCTACATGAAAATGCATTTTCAGACATCATCGAACGTTTGATGTACGATATCAAACGTTTGATGTACTATTACTCAACAGTCCTAGGGTTTTTCATCGAACGTTTGAGAAAATGATCAAACATTCGATGTATTATTCTAACACCTATTCTGTGCATGCACATGCTTGCAGATAAGGTGACTGTACTATTTATCAAACATTTGATGGTGGAGGATCAGACGTTTGATGTTTGTCTTTTTCTAAAACTAACATTTGCTATTTAATAAAAATTAGTATGTGTTTTTAATTAAAACCTTTGCTAAATATTTTGAAAAGTGCTTTTAATATTTTGGAGTATTATAGTTTCTATGCGAAAACAAGACTTTCTGAGGCGGCCAGTTCGAACTGATTTGGAACGGACTTAGGATGGGCTATTCTGTCCAGTTTTTCAATCTTATTTTTATAGCCCGTTTTGACTCCGTAAACATTGAAATTGAAAATATTTCATGAAATACCAAATTGTAGTATTTTGAATTAGCTTTTCAACGCCACCAAATTGTCTTCATCGGATTTCATAATCAAAAGTTCTAATCATTTTATTCCGGTTGGGTCAATGTTGGACAGCATGAACAACCTTTAGTTTGAACTTACTTAGGACACACTTGGAGTGGAGCTTTCTTCAAAACTTGGAACAACGTTGTTAACACACTTAGGACAAGGCTCTTTGGAAAACTTGATGTTGCCCCTTATACTGTCCCATTCGAACTGATAAACACTTAGTTGAATTGAGACCATAAACACGGAATTATTACAATAAAAAACCTAAGTATATTTTATCTAATAGAAATCAAATTACATCAAAAAAATTTGAGCACCAAATTGGTCAACATTAAAAACCTAACAGAGCTTACAAGTTTGTTAAAAGAATTTCTATATAGATCACTAGTAATATTGTTGATGCATCTAATGCCCTTGGGTGAGTGATGGTGGGCAACTCTTACCTAAACTACAAATAAATAAATAAATAAATAAATATTGGAAAAGGTAGGGGTTGGCTCCGCCTCTAATGTTGTAACCTTTTTTTTTTATCAAAAATTTGTGTTAATTATTATTAAGATTACGTGGTTGAGGTTAATTTGACAAAATCATTTTTATATATGAACTTACAAGAACTGACTTTTGGTTGAGATTGTATTACCATTGTGCGTTTGTTAATTTGCCACTTTTTTTTTTTTTAAGTTAATTTGCCACTTTTGGTTGTAACCCCGTTGGTGATGAGAAGGAAAAAATAATCACATATTATTACGTAAATATGTTTGGGGAATGGTCAAGTATGGAAATATGACCAACTTATGGCTTCAAAATTCTTGGAAGAATTGACCCCAAGGTTGGTGAACGAATTGAAGTACGCATGGGGCCATGGCAGAGTCCACAGAAAACTGTGGCAGATGATTATCACAGTTGATTTAATAAACCATGCTAATAATACCCTAATACATTAATTGTTCAATGGAAATGGAAGGTGGCCTACTACCGGGAAAATAGGTTTGGTAACTTGGCACTGATTCCCCATTAAGTACGTGGCTTTTGATCTGCCAGTTTTGCCTCAAAAGTTTTCCCCCCACCAGCACAAACCAGTACAAATTAATTATTGTCAGGTTGCTTCCCATCCAGCCACATAATTTTCAGGAAAAAAAATTATACAATTAGTTTTTTTTTTTTCTTTTTTTTTTTTTTTTTAAGTTTTCAACATAGAATTAGTTCATGAGGGTACGGTTTAGACAAAATAACTCTATATGATTTAAAAAGTGACAAATAATTTTATATGGTATGCCTATATAATAAATAATTCTCTCGATATAAATTTCGGCTACTTTTTTGTTGGGATAATTATGAAATTACATATTTATCCTTAAAAAAAAAAAAAAAAAAAACCAACGACCTTAAGGTGGTTTGCCACCCTTATGGTCAAAGAGGGTGGTTTGGTCACCTCCTCTAGCCGAATCTGAGAGTGGCCAAACAACCTTTAAGGTCATCCTCAAAGTTGACGCTGGTTTTTTTTTTTTTTTTTTTTTTTTTTTTTTTTTTTTTTTTTAGAATAAATGTTGCAACCAAACAACCTCTAAGGCCACCCTCAAAGTTGACGCTGGTTGTTTTTTTTTTTTTTTAGAATAAATGTGCAATTTGGTTCTCTTATTCTTATAAGTGGCCAAATTGGTAATGGAATTAGATTGAGCAGAGGTCAACATTGAAAAAACAAAAAAAATCTCAAAAGTGTCCCTTCATGTATCTGAAAGATTGGTTTTCAATTCAGATAGTTCACCCTCCGCCGTTAAACCAACTTGGACAACCACCGTTTCAATATTGAACCATCTTATCCGAAACCATCATCTACTTCTCATGCCCGCCCCCAACCTCTCTCTTTGTGTTTCTCTTTTACTTGCACAGAAAAAAAAAATAAAAAAATCATATTTCTCATGAAGTTAGTCAACTAATATCTCATCTTATGATTTCTTTATAATCAAGTTGAACTTATGCTTTTTTTCTAAAAAAGAAAAAAAGAAAAATTAATAATCCTTTTATAATTTTTTTTTTTTAAAAAAAAACTTAACTTTATTAATCCTTACGTTCATTTCATGAAAATGAAGGGTAGTTCTACTTTGGAGTTTATTTTTTGCCTTCTGATAAAAATTAAAAAAATATGTCATAATATCTCTTAGACTATTCTTCAATTGGGTTTAAATTCAAACACCTATAGGCTATAGGCTTAGAAAAAAAAAAAAAAAAAAAAAAAAAAATCAATCACCTATAGAAATACAAGCTCATTTTCTATTTTTTTTTTTCTCCTTTTCCTATTGTAAAACATATTGAAACCGAGCTGCTGTCCTATAAGCCTCAATTTATAAAAAATATAGAAATTAATGGAAGATGTTCATAAATCACAAGTTGTAAAGAGAAGAGAAGTCCAAGTAATTTTGTTTTAATAAATGAAGAACATTAAGAGTGATTGGCGGTGGTAAAGAAAAGGAATCCAGCAAGTTGGGTCACAAGCCTATTTTCAACGAACTAATGAGATAATTAAGACAGCATAATTGGTTCAAAGTAGTTGAATAAAAAAATGGTCATCCTTCACTCAAAGAAAAATGAAAATGGCATTGACTTGGTCACCCAAAGAGAAATGTGAGACGCACAAGTTTCCAAGTTGCGCCTCAGTCCAACGTAAGACCACACGACCCAATTGGCACTTCCCCACCGCCCGCAAAAAGGTTGGCCTTCTGCGCTTTGTAACGTCTTTTCTGGGTAGACTTGTTTTGTACCACACACACACATAATTTTTATTTTTTTATTTTTAAAAGAAGACTTTAGTCACGCCACCCGGTGTGGACTCAGCCCTCACTTCTTCAATTGGGCTCCGGTTCTGGGTGCAGGACACGTGGAATCATGATCTGGTGCGTAAACACTGCAAACAACGCCAACCATTCACAGTTCTCAAAGTGGATTCTCACCACTATTTTTTTTATAGAATGACAAAAAGGGCAACTTAATGGTACTATGATTGTATGTCCTTTTTTTTTTCTTTTTTTTTTTTTAAAAAAATTTTGGTTGTCATGCTTGATTATGAGGATGTCATGCTTCATTTAATCCGAGTATGTTTTTTAACAAGTGATTTTTCATTTATCATCAGAATTTCCTCTGGGCAGTAAATGAATCTCAAAGATAAATGTTTTTTACATTCTGGCATTTATCTTGCGTACATTTTTTTTTTTTAATTGGCAAGCTCAATCTACGCCTTCTAAACCCCTCACTGGACACACCTCCCTATTCTTTTCCCATATTCAACCTCTCCACAAATTTGCTACCATGACCAAAGGATCTCATAGGGGAGGTTTCAGAAACCTTGTTTGTCTCGCCGTCACTATCATCTTGAAATTTAGAATCTGCCTCCTATAGATCGATTTGTTTGGCTTTTGGGATTGGGACTCGTCTTCGTCCTCATCTACAAAATCATAGTTTGGCCCTTGATACACCGGTTTGCTAGTCTTCCTATGTTTCGGTGATTGGGCCCTTAACGAAGGTCCTTACTGTTTTTCATCATCTTTAATAATAAATTATACCATTCGTAATATAATGAATCCTTATAGGATAGAGCTATATAGAGGGTGTCGAACGTCAATTATTTTTTTTGTCGGATGTTTATTAAATACTCAGAATCAATTCTAATATAACTCAGAAAAGATATTTAGTTGGTTTTGGAAAACTAAAATTAAGTATAAATGAATAATGAAATAAAATAAGAGAAATATAGGGAATTGACTTCACCACAATCCTCATACCAATGATAGATTGTATTCAAATGGGATTCTCATTATATGTATGATATGATGTGCATAATAATTATCAATCACATGACAACATCGAAAAGAAAATACTTTTGTTAAATGATAACCCATCTTTGATCGGCACAGATCATCTACCTAACTAATAATTGTAGTACAATCTATCTTCCATAGGTATGGCCTATAAAACCTTCTAATAAGCATACACATTATCAAGAAATGAGTATAAGTCATCTTTGGTTGGCATAGACCGTCTACCTACATACACTAAGCTAAAGTGTAACATGGTCCATCTTTCCTAGGTATGGCCTATCTAGTTTCTTGATTTTATGTCAAACATTACCATTGCATAGCTATCATTCCTATAATCACATAATAGAAACGTTTAGTTCATTAAAGACAACAAACTTTCTTATAGACATGATAGAGTTTTTATCAAAAACAAGTATAAATATTGAAATGATTACAATTGTTTTGTAAAACTCTAAGCTAAGTAATTATCATACATAATCAGAAAATCTCAAATGAAATACAATCAAATCATAATACTTTTGAAAAGTGTTACATCAACCTCCTATGGAGAGTTTAACTACTCATGAAGGAGATGAAATTCTCTTTTGATGAAGAGAAATTCATTCCTTAGACTTGGATTAAGCTGCTGGACGAATTCTTGGATGAACTTAAAACCCTAATTCTTCTCTGCACACCAAAATTTTCGACCATTTGGATCAGAGATTGAGTTCTCTTTTGAATCTCTCAAAAACACATCAAATCCCTTAGTTTTAGGGATTGAGTCTCCCTCAATCCCTTATTGCATGGAAATTGAGTCAAAACCTTCATTCTAGGGATTTCAGAGGTGATCCTACACTTGACCCGATCTTTTAGTGAATCATATCTCTCTAAATCTGGCGCAAATCGAAAACCAGATTATGTGCTAACCGAGAGCGCTCAAGCTTCTTTGGTATTACGCTCAAGCCACTTAATGTGCTCGAGCCACTTTGACAGGCACTTGAGCCCTTTTAATCAATGCTGCGCTCGAGCCATATGGAGGGCGCTCAAGCTCTTTGTGCTGTTCAGTGTTGAGCTCAAGCCACTTTGCTTGATTCAATGCTCTTGCTATGTTTTAAGCCTGAAACTCATGGTTTTCTTGTACTTTTACCTTAGGACCTGAAAACATTAACAAATATAAAAACATGACAAAACATTATATTACAAAACAAAGTAAGGTTTAACAAATACGAGTTAAGAGGCTTGAATATATAATATTAAAGACTTATCAATCCTCCATGTGAAGCCGTGTAGAACCCCCTAGTACCATGTTGTATAGCATCACACCTAAAACAAAACCTTGGTAGCTGCTCATATTGGAGGGGGACCTAGATTTCTTTTCCCTTCAGTTGGAGTATACAATCTCTTGCGAGTGGTTTTTCCACATCAATGCCGATTCTGACTCTTAGGTATCTTCCCCAACCCACACTGTCCCCTGCCACATCAACCTCCTCAACTTTCCCAATAGTTTGCCCAATCTGTCGCCCTACTTCACAGTTCATGCAAGCCAAAGGTTGATGATGGAATTGTATCCAAAACGCTACCTTCTTGAAATCCATAAGGTGAGGAGGGGTGAGGCCATTATACCTGATAAAAGAAAAAAGGTAATTATCAAACAGCCAAGGCCTCCCATTCAAGATTTTTCGATCTGTCACCTTCATGGGAGAATTCCAACAAAAATAAGTTCACAACAAGTTCTTGAAATCTTACCGTGCCAAACAAGTTCCAGATGTACCTTAGTTTTTTCAGACAACCACCATAGCCACGACCGTCTCCATCCATATTCTCCCAACCATACAGTATTGCCCTCTCCTTTTAGTCTCTACAACAGCCGAATCCGTATCGCAATACCCTTTTGCTTTATTCAGCATCAATGAGAGCTTTTTCCACATATCAGTGAGTTCTTTCACCATTGGGTTCATTGTTATTGGTGCACACCCACACTGCTCCACCTTTTACACTCCAAGCTCCTTAGATCTTTGACTCGGCATAGTTGATTTTCTTCTCAAAATAGAGAAGACTACATGTAACGTCCCAAGAATATAACTAACTTATAATTAAATTCACGGTTCGTCTATCAACCTTAATTGTCCAAATTAAAACTCAAGGATACCTCTATTCTCTCTATTCTCTTGGTGGAGAGAATATTTGTAAAACACCGTCTTGATGATCACCTTATACACAAGACTAATCGTTAAAATGAGGTTAACGTGGAGTATAATGTTCATAGGGCGTCCAAATCAATTAACTAGTAACTAACTGGATTCCCCATTTAAACATTTTATCAGAGTAAACAGCGAAATAATTTATCTAAGTATATAAGTAATGAATAATTCTATCATCAATGAATAATGGTACATAGCTTTACATCTAAAAGATCAAATCTGTGTATATCAACTGTTGTCCTGATACCGTAACCCTGGTGAAACTCCCAATGGACAAGTCCCTGAGGGTTTGTAAATACCGAAGTATTTTATGGGAATGAAATAATTGAGTAAGTCGGCTGACTTAGGAAGCAAGTTATTTTGAAAAATGTGAGGTATAAAATTAATGCAAAAATGCAGTTATAAATTATACATGATATTTTCATAAATGGCGGGTTTGATCCCCAATATTATGCCCTTTGACAAAATTTTGTTTAATTTTAAAAAGGAGGAGCATAACATCGGCAACTACACACTTTTATTTAAATGCAAGAACTATGCTTTATGAGTATAATATAAATAGTCATATATTAATAATATAGTCTACCCGAGATATTACTCTCTCTTAGCAAGGTTTGGGCGTCCAAAATAACTTCTAGTACAACTCTAATGCCTCAGACATTGTACAAACATACCGTCTTATACTAGCAGTTCGACCAAAGCCGACCTCAAGTGACCTACATTAACTAGCAAAGCCATAACTAGTGACCCCACTCAAAGAATGATGCACTGGTCACAAAACTTAACCATTGAATCTAAGACCTTCATCATAAAAGAAATATTTGATCATAGAATCAACTTGTATTAATAGTAAGACTATGACTGTTCTACTGCACGTATTGGCGTACTATAACCTTATTATACAGATATTGTTCATTTATTCCAAAAATAGGGGGATGTATATAAGCAAATAATGTCATGTCATAAAAGCGGTAAAATTGATCGTAAAGGGGAAACATGCTCAGTCAACTGACATATCGCATTTCTAAATTTGCAATTTCATTACTCAGTTGTTGTACTTACCTCGATTGCTCATCCGAAGCCTCAGACATCACGTACCTCCTATTAATTGTAAAATAACCCGATAATATGCGAAGAACATTATCTCTTGCTAATCATGGGGTATGTGTGTTCTTTGTCTTAAAACCCTAATTTGGCATTTCTGGTCACCACTGAATGTTTGACATGATTATTGAACGTTCTGTCTTAGAGATGGAACGTTCGATCAAGAACAGTAGAACGTTCGATGTATGTCCAGAATACATGAATACTTAAAAACTTCTAACAAACCTAACTATAACTCAACCTAATCTTAAAATAATATCAAAGAACATAGAAAGCGTACATTTTAAGAGATAAAACACAACGTCATCCATTTATCAAATTTATTTGGAAAGTTAACACAAGGACTTTTAAATCCTTACAAACACATTTTGAAAACAAAAATATGATTACATTATACATATAAAAATGAAAGGTATTATAAAATAAGAGCATGGATTGGAAGTTTACATTTGGAGAAGATGTTCTTCTCCAAATGAAAACTTCTTTCAAAATCCTTTCTCAAGCTTATGAAAAACAGGTTTATGGAGGGTTTGGACGAGAAAATGAGGAATTTGCATAAGGGGAGGGTATATTTTATAGGGGAATAGGATGAGTTGCTTGTCCTCTTCGAAAAATTTATTTTGGGACATAATCAAACGTTTGATATACGACATTAAACGTTTGATCTATTTATATCAGAGAATCTAGGGTTTCTCATCAAACGTTTGATGAAGGTATAAACGTTTGATAAAAGCATAACGAATGTTTTATTAAAGCATTGAACGTTTGATGTTCGTACTGACATATGTTCTGAGCATGCGCAGGCTTGTAGAGAACGTAATTGTATTATCCATCTTCGAACGTTTGATGGTTGTCTTTTCTGAATTAAAATATTATTTTAATGCATTTTTCAAGAGGAGTAAGTGTTTTAAATAAAATCTTTTGTCAAATAATTTAGGAAATTCTTTTAAATATTTTGGCCTATTGCAGGTGGCCGAACCACCTAAACGGCCATGGGGGTGGTTCGGCCACCCCTAGACCAATCTGTCTAGGGTGACCGAAACCATCTCAAACCAAACGGGGGTAGCCAAACCACCCCCATACCCCTATACCGGCCATGGGGGGTAGTAGAGCCACCCCTCCTTTTTTTTTTTTTCAAGAAGTTTTTTATTATTTTTTTTAAAAAAATGTTTAAAAATTTAGTTTTCTATTTTATTTTTAATAAGGTGTAGGGGACACATGTTAGATTTTTAAGGTTATTGACGTATATTTTCGTCAATTTATAGACGAAAGTTGAACGGAAGTATCATCTCTATTTTTAACTATAAACGAAGTATCATGTACGATACAAATTGAAAATTAAGTGAGAAAAAATAAAATTGTTAAACAACATGGGGAGGTATTTAACCCTAAATAATATCAAAATCTTCCATCTAAAATAATAAATAAATATTTTTTTTAAAAAAAAATCCTAAATGGACTTGCAGTGAGTCAAACTAAGAGCCACCGGCTATCACCGGTCACCTAAACCCATTCCTCACATATATATAGAAACTCCATTCTCACTAAAAAACAAGCCTGATTATATTAACACAGAGGCGCAACTCCCGGCCAATTTTCTCCGACACAACATGGTCCTCCTGAGAACACCACAACACAGTTCCAGCTCGTCGAAGCTGACATCATCCAGCTTGTTCATCTCGATGTCGGCCTTCATGGCTCTATGCGCCAAGAAAGCCGGTCGACTCACGCGCAAGCTCAAACCCAACCCGATGAGTGATCGAAAACTCGACCTTAAATCGTCGCCGCTAATTACGCGGCCGAAGCAGCTCATAACGACCTTAAGCAACAAGGCGATCAGCTTCGTGCACCGGAAAAAGCTCGACGAGGAGGGCAGCGACGTTGTTGAGCCCGAGCTGAAGGACTGGGGGGACGGTGGGGTCTGGCAAAGGTCGATCTTGATGGGGGACAAGTGTGAGCCGTTGGATTTCTCGGGCGTAATTTATTACGATATTGACGGAAAGCAGCTGAACGAGGTGCCTATCAGGTCGCCACGTGCGAGTCCACTGCCGGGGTATCTCACTAGAGCTGGGAAATCAGAACTATGAGTAAGCCACCCGCCGGGGATTTGAGGTAGGTCACCCGCGGGATGTCATAGGAGGAAACGGCATGTAGCAAATGTCAACGTTGCATATTGCGTGTTTTTCTACGGTTTCACATCTGTCTTGTAGGAGTTATGCTAGAAGGAGGACCGAGTCTTTTTTTAGTCTTAAAAAAATGATGTAACTTTTAAAATTATAATTTGATTAAAATTTAATAGTCAACTAAATAATAATTTTAAAAACAACATCATTTTTAAAAAGATTAAAAAAGATTTGAGTCCTCTTTTTAGCATTTCTGGTCGTGTTGTTGTGTTTTTAGTGGTAGGAGAATATAACAGGATTGAGGACCCCCGTGACGATCTCATTCACTTTGGGTTTTGTTTTTGTTGAGTAGTGGTAATTATATGTGTAACACGTTTATAGTTTATAGATAGGAATTGCACTTGTTGCGTATGTACATTTATTTTTATTATTAATTTTTTGCCTATATAGTTGGTAGAGCTTAATGGAAGTTATTCAGCAGCACACGAAATCCTAAAAATAAAGAAAGGAAAAATATTTCAAAATCAGGAGGGCCATCATGACCCGGCTCCCCTGTGACAAATTCAATAAGAAATTCCTAAGCCTCTATATATTATTGCTTTCCCTCTCAAATCTACATGCTATTAACCCAAGAGACTTCTTGGTTTAATTGTATTTGATTACTCATTCTTTTAGTTAGTAATTTAAAAGGCATGAATAATTACACCAAAAATTTTAAAAAAATGAAAAATTTGAAAAGGCATGAATAGTGCTCTTCACAGTATTGTTGTCAATTGTCTTGTGTTATAGTATTATTAATTGGAACCAAAACTTCTGTTGTATTGAATGCGTTATCACCTTAGGTAAAAAGCCTAAAACTGATGCAGGCTAAGACAAAAGATCATTGAGTCTTATAATTTCATTTAAATTTTATTAGTTAATTGGATTACTAGTGTTTACTTACTTTTTTTTTTTTTAAAAAGAGTTAAGAGGTTATTTTGTAACTTAATAATGGACTTAGTTCAAAGTCAATTAAATTAAAGTTAAGGTTAGGGTTTTGTTGGTCGGTCTATTTAAATGTAATTTGTACTTCAATGTAAATAGAATTGATTAATAATTAAACAGATTTTGTTTTGAGACGTGACACCTTTTTTATTTTTATTTTTGGTGAGACTACCAAATTATTATTCTCTTTAGATTGTGTGACCCAATCCCTTTTTTATTTTTCCCTTCCTCCTCTGTTCTTCTTTTCCTAATTTTCTTTTATCTGCATAAAAAAACCCAAGGTATTGTAACATGTTCAATTGACCCTCTTTTCCTTTTCCTAAGATGTAATTCACTCAAATATTGATTACTTAACATAACTGATGTTGCATGCAAGTAAAGACTATTTTGATAGTAGTAGTACTATCTTGATGTCATGGGTGACAATGGTCATACACAGAAATTTGTACATTTTATTAATTAAAAATCAGAAAAAAGTTTACGTACTCACTTAAATTATCACTAAATTCATAGTGTTTTCTAAATTTTAAATTGCAACAATTTCTTCTTGAAATTATTAAAAAATTATCAATGTCCTCTCAATAACAACAATACCATTAATAAAATAATAAAGAAAAAACTTCACTTAAGCCCATAAACTTTAATCACTTTTGCAATTTTCTTTCTAAAATTTAAAAACTCTCAATTTAGTGTATCTAATTTTCAATTTTCTTGCAATGTCACCCATCCGTTTGGATTTAATAGTTTATGTTAAATCCTAACGAAGGCTTTAGAAATTACTAAATTACCCTCAATTTTTTTAAAAAAAAATATAAAGGAAATGGTCTGGTGGGTCAACTGTAGACCACCACCATACCTTACCGTGGGTTTGGTCATGACCTACCCATTGTTGTGGGTCACCTTGTTACCCATGGGTCAAAAGGTGGTAATTTTCAAGGCCTCCGTTAGGATTTAACAGAAGAATGACATTGCAAAAGATTGAAAGTTTGATACATTAAATTGAAAGTTTTTAAACTTTGAGGGGGATTTTGCAAAAATGATGAAAGTTTAGGGGGGTTAAGTGAAGTTTCTCCTAAAACAAAATATAAGGGAGAACTTCACTTATCCCCTAGATGTTTCGGCACTTTTGTAATCATATCCTTAAAGTTTAAAAGATTTTAATGTTAGGTTCCAATGTTTAAAAATTTGGCAATGTCATGCATCTGTTATGATTTTCTATTAAATCATAACGGAGAATGCCAAAATATCTTGAATATCCCTATTTTTAAAAAAATAAAATTGTTCCACGACTGGCCAATGGTTGTTCCATTTTTTTTAAAAAAAATATTTATTATTTAATTAATTAGGATAATTTTATATGTTTTATAGAGCTATAAGAGACATTTCGCCTATTAACCATTTGATTTAACCCTAAATCCTAATGATAGATGTGACATTGCAAAGTTTTAAAATATGAGAACCAAACATTACAACTTTTTAAACTTTAGGGGTATGATTGCAAAGTGTCAAACATTACAAAGGCAAGTGAAGTTTCAAAAAAAAAAAAAGTAAAAAGTAAAAAAAAAAAGAGGAAAAGACAAGCCACCCCTTTGGCCGAATCATCACTAAATGAAAATGAAGAAAAAAAGAAAAGAAAATAAAAAAAAAGGCCATAACGGTGGTTTGGCTATCCAAATATGGTAAAAAAGGATGGTCAAACTATCCTCTAGTCATTTGGGGTGGTTTGGCTACCACCCGAACCACCTCCAAATTGCTAGAGGGTGGTTAGGCCACCCCCAAACTGACCAAATGGGGTGGCCGAAACACTCTCATGGCTTTGAGAATGGTTTGGCCGCCCCCCCGCCCCCCCTCCCCTCGGGGGTCTCTTCTCCCAATTTGGTCAAGGGAATAATTCGGCTATTCTCTTGTTTTTTGTTTTTAAAAAATTTATAGGGATAATTTTGTCTTATTGAAAAAATTTTGAGGTCAATTCTTTCATTTTATTGGAGTATAAAGATATAGACAATTTTTTTGTAGTTCGTAAAACTTTGTTGCAACTCACAATCTAAAGTTTGAAAGGATTGGCGTTATCAATTGGGTATTAATTATAAGGATGGTACGTAGATTTTCTGTGAAACTAATATGTAAATAGAGATTGGAAGGGTCTTACTTTATTTGGTAGGCCTTGTTTTCTCCCAATTGCCTATTACGAAAACATCAAGTTTGTTATTTTAATTAGGGATGTAAAACATGTTTGACTTATGTTATTCTAAAAAGTTTGGTACAAATTCAGTAGCCACTTGGTACAAATAAGAAATGGAACAATACCAAATAATTGATGTGAACTGTCCAAGAGCATATTTGACAAAACGGAGAAAAGGTCAGAGTCAGCTGAGGAAACGTGATTATTTCCTTGAATAATTAGAGGATAGAATCTGCATTTAACCCTTAAATATGCATATATAACTCATCTTTTTTTCTCAAGTTGGACCTAAACAATCAAAATTTAGTGTTTTGACCCATTCAATTTCAACCTGAAGATGATAATTGAGAAATGGCCTTTGGGTTTGTAAATGAATGCCAAGAAAAAACATTAGTTGACTAAAGCATTTCTATTGACTGTGGCTGTTGCATGCAGTGAATTTTGCATCATCTTCCCAGAACTTAAGAGTACGTACGCTTTGGGGCTTTTGAACAACTTCATTCCAGAAGAAAATGCCGACTAGCATTTAATTTATGGAAGAAAAAACATGCATTCTTGTGTTTTTTTTTCAGTGATTAAGGAATCTATGTAATTCATCAATCTATCGTGATGGAAGGGCCGGGAAAGAAAATAAGTATGGGCGAAACGACAACAATTACAGGTTTGGGTTAGTAGACTTTATGGGATAGACCGTTGTGTTGAGTATCTTGGAAGGCTTGATACATTTTGGAATTTAAGGCGGAAAGTTTAATTAATGTATTTTTTTTAAAAAGAAAATTAAATATTAATAGAATATTATATTCAAATTTGAAATTGGAAAAGAAGAAAAGAATCAAATTTGAGTAAGTCTTGAATAGAGAAATAG
>FXXK01001875.1:0-15000 GCA_900184695.1 Betula pendula
AGAGAGAGAAAGATTACATCTAAAATACTAACATATTATCTAAATAAAACTAATTGGGCTCCAACTCGAATACATCTCATAAGTTATGTAAATCATATAGCTGCAGCTACCTCCTCACCAAACCATATAGGAGTGAGCCAAACCGACTCCAGTGGATCAAATATCACTCGGAGGACATCCTCAACCAAACTAGGTGCATCCCATAAACATCCATCTAACAAATCGCATAAGAGTGTAGGTGCAAAAGATACAAGATTAAGTCCACGAATTAATGAGTAAGAATGCATATGTTATACACATTATCATTTGTGAACTCAGTTGATAAACACAAGCATTCTTATTCTCAGTTTATAGCATAAAACATGTCATAATGCAATATATTTATAATACATGGTTAAATAGGAACATGCGATAGGTTAACGACATGGTCTATTTGAGACATTACCCCGCTCAATAGGGTTAGCGCGTCCAAAAGAACATCTGGCACAATTTTGGTACCCCGGACATTGCACAAATGTACCGTCTTATACTAGCAGTCTGACCGAATTCGACCTCAGGTGGCCTACACTTACTAACTAAGCCGTAATTAGTGACCCACTTAATGAATGGTGCGCTGTCACAAACTAAACCATTAGATCCAAGGCTCCCATCATAAAATAACACTATTTTGACCATAAATATTAACCCGTAATAATAGTAAGCCAATGACCATTATTCCTTTGCGAGACAGTGCAACCATATCATACGATGCACATTAATCTTTGTGTTTTTTATATGCATGCTCTTCACAACTTATTATTTCATTATCTTCTTTAGTCACAATCATTTTCACAAATGGAGTTCACATTTAAAAAAAATAAGCATTTCATGAAAGTTGTCAACATGCAAGTTTTATACATCAAAATAGTCATGCTATGCATAAAAGTACAATAATAACAAGTATCCATGTGAGTTTTTACTCACTTGTGTCATATGGTTCCGTTAAATACTCTTCCACCGGATCTTCAACTTTCGAATCTAAAAAATAATCTTACCATTAGTCTTATGCCTAGAGTTAAACAAGTCTTAGGCTTCTAATAACCCAAAAGGTCATTCTGACCGAGCATCAAACGTTTGACCAAAAGAGTCGAACCTTCCACACCCGCACATCAAACGTTTGATGAAGTCTAAAAACTCATTCTCAACCACATCTCAGCCCCTTTTGGTTTCTAACTCCTCCTAAGGTCTTCTAAACGTCTAGCCAAAAAAAATAAAGGGTCTTAAACTATAAAACCACAAGGTTTGAGGTATCAAACTCCTAACCACCTCAAACATCCAAAGACCTATGTAAACCAACTAATACTAAAACATGATCAACCCTAAACTAAACAACATAGAAACTAAGATATAACAACAACTAGGCAACATAATAACAAGCAAGAATCAACAAGGAAATGAACTAAGGAAGGATAGATACCTCTTCAAGCTAAAACACCTTCCTTCTCCTTCAAATACTCTCCCTCACACAAACACAAGCCCCTAGTGATCCAAACCGAGTGTAAACAGTGCAAGGGTTTGGGTTGGTATTTATAGAGCTGGGACATCTAGTTAAGAAATGATGGATTTTTGGATGTATTGAACGTTTGATGCACGACATCGAATGTTTGATACACTATTATACAATGGTTCTAGAGTTTCTACCGAAAGTCTGATAAAAGCGTCAAACGTCTGATAAAAGCACATTGAACATTCCATAAAAGCATCGAATGTTTGATATTGTCGGACATGCACATTGATCAAAAGTTTTCATGTGATTAGTGCATTGGGACATGTATCAAATGTTTGATCCTCAATATCAAACGTTCCATAAGCACACTGAACGTCTTATAGAATCCTTCAAACATTCCATGGCATCCAAAGCTCAAAAATAACCCCTAAAACTTGATAAATCTTTGGGGCATTACACGATGTCTGCATGCCTAGTAAAACCTTGCCAAGGGGGTTCATGTCCGTGTGCCCAGTAGAACCTTGCCACAGAGGTTCGTATCCGTGTGCCCAATAGAACCTTGCCACGAAGGTTCGTATCCGTGTGCCCAGTGCATGCATAGCATGATGATTATTATGATGTTTTATGTGATATCTCACGAGGTGATTTATGTGGACTTTGTAATAAACGTATTAATATGCATATGAGGTTTAATGAAAAAGCACATATGTAAATTCTTACGGCTAATTTCATATGATGATTTATTGGACTTTATTATAGACGTATTAGTATGCAAATGAGGTTTAATGGAAAATCACATATGTATATTCTTACGGCTAGATGCATATGAAATTTATGTTTTATTGCTTAGATATATTTATATACTTGTGTTTTCACCCAAAGGGGAAAGAATGCTTGTACATGGGTATAGCTGAGTTGTATGATATATCTATAACATAGATGTGTACATATGTGTATACTTCCAAGCAGGGAGATTAGAATATGCTTATACTTACTCACCTATTATTACATTTCAGATGCTTTTATAACTATAGTGTTTACTTCATTAGCTGCTTTATCTTTTAAAAATAAATGTCAAACCTTAGTGGCTGTTATAGTAAACTCTTGTAAACCAACTAATCGATTTATTGCAAAAAATCAATGGATCTTTATTCATTGAATCTGTTGACTTACACTTTTATTTTCCGTCTATATAATCATGGATGATATCTATGGTTGCATAAATGTTGATGCAGGTTTCGAAGGGGTAGATGATGATCTCATGGCTATTGTACTAATATCCACCTAAATAAATAGGCGAATAAATGCACGTTCTACTTACAAGTGCACAAGATCAAAACGATAGTATAGACGGCAAATATGAGATCATTTCCACGAGGATTAGTAAAATATGTTTAAAAAGTAATTCTTAAAAAATATCTTGAATGAGATAAGATAAAAATATTGAATTAAAATAATAAGAATAAAGGGTATGGTTTCGATATCCACCTCTAATCATACTCAAATAAGGTAAACAATATGCACAATATTACAACCATATCAAGATACTCAATGTTTGCTAACCTAAGGGCATGGCATCTACTCCTTAGGCTATTAATCTCCTTAAGCAACGAGTTAGGCATAGCATCTACTCTAACTCTTTTCTTTCTCAAAGGATTTAGCATGGCATCTACTAAGTTGTTCTTCAAGAAAGCATAAAACTATGGAGATCGACAAACACATGGAGCCTAGAGCATGGCATCTACTCCGGTTTTCTATGTTGATTAATCCAAGAACCTGTGATGGGGTTCTTTTGTGACTCTATTAGGCCTAGGACTCAACCATCCAAATTGACCTAAATAACATATCTATACCATAAGCATATGATAATCAAACACATACAAGTGAGGAATTCAAGAAAACTGAAAATAAACAAGTTAAGCATCAAAATATGAATTGTAGTAAAACAAATTGAAACCTTAAAGAGACATGATTAGGGCTTTAATCGAGCTCTAATTAAAGTATTAGCTACACATAATTCGAATGAAAATCATCCTCATAAGAAAATAACAAAGAAAAATTGAAAAGTAAAGAAAAACTAAGAAAAACCCTTCTTTGAAGCCTTTGATTCTTCTCCTCAAGCTTGTGTCTTTGTTTTGGAGGGCTTAGGGGAATATTTATAGAGTTTAGGAACAACACTAGTCAATTTTGTGCACCCTAGGAAGTCCAAAATTGAGTTGGAGTAGGTTTAGGATCTTTTCAAATCGGGTTCTGCCGATTTCAACATTCCAGCGCGCTAAGTGGCTCGAGCTAAATATGGATATGGCTCGAGCCAAATTCTTCAGCTTTTTCTCCAACATGTCTTCTGAGCCNTCTTCTCCTCAAGCTTGTGTCTTTGTTTTGGAGGGCTTAGGGGAATATTTATAGAGTTTAGGAACAACACTAGTCAATTTTGTGCACCCTAGGAAGTCCAAAATTGAGTTGGAGTAGGTTTAGGATCTTTTCAAATCGGGTTCTGCCGATTTCAACATTCCAGCGCGCTAAGTGGCTCGAGCTAAATATGGATATGGCTCGAGCCAAATTCTTCAGCTTTTCTCCAACATGTCTTCTGAGCCCATAACTTGATGGAATTGAGTGCTTTTCTTCCAAAACCTACAAAATAAGGGAAAAATACAAAAACAACACAAAACATCATATTATAATGAAACTAAGAGATTAACATATGTGAATTAAGGGACTTGAATGTGTAACATTCAGCACTTATCACACACCCAAACTTACATATTGCTAGTCTCTTAGCAATACAAAACTGAAAATAAATGACAACTACTCTACCTCCTCTGTCGTGGGAAATACGATTGCATTTAGCGTATGCAACAAGCCTTTTAAACCCTTAGGCATCCCTAGTAGGACAAGTGAAGTCTCGTGAGGGTTTAACAGAAATGATACCCACAAACATTATTGTACAATTCATGTTATCTCTAAGACTAAAGTATCACAAACAACTACGATTCTCATTCATTAGCAAGCTTAAAAGGATAAACATCATCTTCAAAATAAATTGGAATTTCAAAGTCTAACCACTCACAAATGACAAGCTGAGATTTCACAAGTTCAATTCAGTGTAAAATGAACCAACACATAATCATGAGACTTCAAATTAATTCTGATGTGCAATGATCAATATCTCAAAGTTGACTGGGGTCCCCATCGGATGGAATAACCATGGCATTTTTTTTTTTTTTAATCAGGCTGTACAATGCTCAATTCCCTTAAGCTTTCTAATCGACCCTTTTAGCGAGTGTTAACTCGAGTCAAAAAGTCTACAGAACTAAACTAGCCATAACTTCAACCAATCCAAAATTTTCACCTTTTGACGTGAACATTCATTGCTTGATGAGGCAAGAAGTCCAGTTACTCAGTGAAAGCTTCGAAAATTGTCTCTACTTTAACCAATCCAAAATTCTCACCTTTTGACATGAACATTCATTGCTTGGTGAGGCAAAAAGTCCAGTTACTCAATGAAAGCTTCGAAAATGGTCTTTTTTTTTTCTTTTTTTTTTTTTCATTATGCCAAGGTATCCATCCAACAAGTCACCCAGCTTCACCCAAAACATTGAAAACATACATAATCAGGTTCACATGTCATACCTCACAAACTATATGTTAATGTGCTTGTGGCAATTTAAATTGAAACAAGTGAATGCTCAGATGCTAAAGGTAAGCAACAAGACCTAAAATCCTAATCATATGATCATGTGTTCAATATTCTAAGCTCGCCAATGAAATTCAAATCACAATTTCAGATTAACCAAATTCTTAAAAATAACAAGAATATGTCAATTTTTAAAAAAANAATCAGGCTGTACAATGCTCAATTCCCTTAAGCTTTCTAATCAACCCTTTTAGCGAGTGTTAACTCGAGTCAAAAAGTCTACAGAACTAAACTAGCCATAACTTCAATCAATTCAAAATTCTCACCTTTTGACGTGAACATTCATTGCTTGATGAGGCAAGAAGTCCAATTACTCAGTGAAAGCTTCGAAAATTGTCTCTACTTTAACCAATCCAAAGTTCTCACCTTTTGACATGAACATTCATTGCTTGGTGAGGCAAAAAGTCCAGTTACTCAATGAAAGCTTCGAAAATGGTCTTTTTTTTTTCTTTTTTTTTTTCATTATGCCAAGGTATCCATCCAACAAGTCACCCAACTTCACCCAAGACATTGAAAACATACACAATTAGGTTCACATGTCATACCTCACAAACTATATGTTAATGTGCTTGTGGCAATTTAAATTGAAACAAGTGAATGCTCAGATGCTAAAGGTAACAACAAGACCTAAAATCCTAATCATATGATCATGTGTTCAATATTCTAAGATTGCCAATGAAATTCAAATCACAATTTCAGATTAACCAAATTCTTAAAAATAACAAGAATATGCAATTTTTTTAAAAAAAAAAAATGGACAAAGTGTGTGTGTCTTTTTCATACCTCCAAACTTAAATTACACATTATCCTCAATGTGTAGATAAAATTGAAAGATCATACCAGAGAGATAGGAAACCTGAATGGAGAGGCATGGCTCATAGTATACCCCCAAACTTGAATGTAAGCACACTTGTCCTGAAAAACAAAACTCTGAAAACAAAACAAAGGAAAACTAAAAACAAAATAGAACTAACAACAATCAACAGAAAATAAAACAAAAATGAAAAACAAAACAGAAAATTTTAAAGGATATGGCTTTTTAGTGCATTCAATAACTTCAGTACTACTCATTTCTTCTTGCGTTACCTCCCAAGTAATGTTAAGTTTATTGTCTTCAACCAGACTGTGTGACTTTCAAGTAATATGCTGGACGATTGGAGGGTCACATCCTCATCTCTAAACTGAATGCCCATCTTCATATAAGGCTTCACCCGGTGTCCATGTACCTTGAAAGTTTGGTTCTTTTCTTTGTAATAGGCCTCCACAGCTCCATGAGGATAAAATTTTTTGACATCATAAGGACCATACCACCAAGACTTTAGCTTATTAAGAAAGATTCTTAATTTTGAATTGTATATCAACACCTTCTATCCCACATAAAACTCCTTCTTGACAAGCTGCTTATCAGGATATTTATTGGTTCTTTCCTTGCACAACTCATTATTTTCATATCCACCATGCTTCAACTCCAAATCTGGTGCCTTGCCAATAGAAGGATCAAGAGTAGTGTTAGTAGGCACAAAAGTCTCAAAGGGAAGTGTGTACCTTCTTAGATGGGGTGCAGAAGCCTCGAGGAAGTGCGTGGCATCAATGATGTCGATAACACGTTCATGCTCCGGTTCTGTAAGGTTATGAGTCATGGCAAACTCCAAGGGATCAATATTGTGTACTTGCAAAAAATTTTTAGCAGTACTTTGGACCACATCAATATTGAAACACTCCTGATTATCTTGTGGTGACTTCATTGCATCAAACACTTTGAACTCGACCTTTTTCCCATTTACTTCTATGCTTATAATACCATTTTTAACACATATGTTAGTATCAATAGTGCTCATAAAGGATCTTCCTAAAATAATGGGTAAAGATGATGGCATGGGTGATTTTTCCATATCCAGGACAATAAAATCAACAGGTAAAATAAATTTATCTACCTTTACCAAGACATTTTCTAAAATACCTCTCGGTTGCTTGATGCTTCTATTGGCCAATTGCAATGTAATTGAGGTTGGTTGAAGTTTCCCCAAACACAATTTCTAATAAACCTCGTAAGGTAGTAAATTGATACCTGCCCCCAAGTCCAACAAAGCACGGTCAAAGAGTTTATCACCAATTCTGCATGAGATAGTAAAACTACCTGAATCTTTCAGCTTAGGTGGTAACTTTCTTAACAAAACCGCACTTACCTCCTCGGTTAATGCAACTTGCTCATGCTCCTGAAACTTCCTCTTGTTAGTACAACAATCCTTTAACAACTTGGCATAAAATGAAATCTGTTTAATTGCATCAAGTAAAAAAATATTGATTTCAACTTTCTTTAAAGTTTCAAAAACATCCAGCAATTATTTTTCTTTCTTGGGCTTCATTAACCTTTGAGGGAAGGGTGGCAATGTCACATACTCCCTCTCAATTACCTTTTTGGAGATTGTGGCTTTTGTTGGAGGTGCTTTTATTTCCTTTTCTATTCACATCTTGTTATCAATGACCTTACCACTCCTGAGAGATGTCACAGTATTGACCTGCTCATGTCCTCTTGGATTGGGTATTGTTTGGGATGGAAATTCGCCCCTCTTTCTCTCGCTCATCTCCTTGGTCATCTACCCCACTTGTGTTTCCAATCTCTAAATGGCTTGACTAGTTGTTGCTTCCAATTTTTGAATAGACAGACTAGTCTGAGCATTAGTCTGTTGCTGTGTAGTTATGAACTGGAGTATTGCCCCTTCAAGACCATTCTTTTTCTGCTCCAGGTTGGGTTGCATCACTTGTGGTGGAGCCTGATAATTATTCCCCTACTCGAAATTTCTTTACTGCCCTTATGTATTTTGCACATTCTGATTATTACTCCATAAAATATTTGGGTGGTTGCGCCACCCTGCATTGTAGATGTTGGAGTATGGATTATTCTTTGGAGGAAATTCACCTTGTCCCACATAGTTGGCATGTTCTTGCTCTGCAAATGGAGATATATGACAAGTCTCAATAGTGTGGTCAAAATCAGAACATATGGCACATACCTCAACTTGTGCAACTGGAGAGATATTTTGAGAAGTCATGGCTTTCACTAGCATGTCCAATTTCCTCTCCATTGTAGCCATCTGATTTTGGACTCTATTGTTAATATTGACTTTATACACACCCTTTCCTTTGAGTCCTTGCCTCCCTCGGGATGAGAATTGTTGGGAGTTCTCGCTCAAAGTCTCAAAGAGATCTATGGCTTCTCCGCTACTTTTCTCCATCAGCACGCCTCCACAAGTTGGCTCTACAAGACTTTTGTTAGAATTATCTAAACCTTCATAAAATGCCTATACCTGATCTTCTTGGGATAAGTTGTGATGTGGACATTTGAGAAGTAACTCGTTGAAGTGCTCCCATGCCTCGAAGAAAAGGTCTCAATCTTTTTGTTGGAAGGTCTGAATCTCCCTCGTCAATTGTCTTGTCCTTTAGGCTGGGAAGAATTTCTTAAGAAACTTTATTGCCAACTCTTCCCAAGTGTGAATAGATCTTGTAGCCAAAGAGCTTAACCAAAGTTTAGCATTATCCTTTAAAGAAAAAGGAAAGTGAATTAACCTAATTCCTTCTGCGTTTAAGCCATGGATGTTCTGCGTTTTGCAAAGATCAAAGAAGTCCCGAATGTGTAGATAAGGATCCGT
This sequence comes from Betula pendula, assembly GCA_900184695.1. Classification (NCBI taxonomy): domain Eukaryota; kingdom Viridiplantae; phylum Streptophyta; class Magnoliopsida; order Fagales; family Betulaceae; genus Betula; species Betula pendula. The sequence goes on from FXXK01001875.1 coordinate 8,831, forward strand.
CATGTATGCCTCTATAGTGTGGAACCATATTGAGCAGGTGAGGCAACAAATTAAAATTGCTCTGCACATTAGGTTGGAAAGCAATGCAAGAAGGTTGATTGAGATTCTGTGGAATGAAGGAACTCTTCATCAGCTTTCGCTCGAGCTGATTTTCTACACGTGCTTCTGCCATCTCTTCTTCAACTTTGAATTCTACTTTGGTTTCGGAGTTGTCTCTTTGCTCTTGAGGTTGGCGAATAGTGCGTTCGATCTCTGGATTGTATGAAATATCAACTAAATTCTGAGATCGACGACCTTACATGTGAAAATTTGGTTTCTGTAGTGTTCAGCAGCTTCAGTGCTGCTGTTTGAGAAGAAGCGCTCGAGCTCTTTATAAAAAGCGCTCGAGCAAAGTACTGCGCTTGAGCTCTCTGAATGGTGCGCTCGATCCCCCTTAGAATAGACAAAAAACCATAAACTGAAACAGAAGTCAGACCTTTTTTTTTTTTAGATGAAAATTAACAACAATAACAAAAGTAAAAGGAAAAACTTTTAGACACAATTTTAACGCAATCCTCGGCAACAACGCCAAAAACTTGTTATACAAATATCTACTTAAATAAATAGGCGAATAAATGCACGTTTTACTCACAAGTGCACAAAATCGAAACGATAATATAGACGGCAAATACAAAATCATTCCCACAAGAATTGGTAAAATATGTTTAAAAAGTAATTCCTAAAAAAATATATTGAATGAGATGAGATAAAAATATTGAATTAAAATAATAAGAATAAAGGGTAGGGCTTCGATATCCACCGCTAATCATACTCAAATAAGGTAAACAATATGCACAATGCTACAACCATATCAAGATACTCAATGTTTGCCAACTAAGGGCATGGCATCTACTCCTTAGGCTATTAATCTCCCTAAGCAACGAGTTAGGCATAGCATCTACTGTAACTCTTTTCTTTCTCAAAGGATTTAGCATGGCATCTACTAAGTTGTTTTTCAAGAAAGCATAAAACTATGGAGATCAACAACACATGGAGCCTAGAGCATGGCATCTACTCCGGTTTTTCATGTTGATTAATCCAAGAACCTATGATGGGGTTCTTTTGTTACTCTATTAGGCTCAGGACTCGGACATTCAAATTGACCCAAATAATATATCCATACCACAAGCATATGATGATCAAATACATACATGTGAGGAATTTAAGAAAACCGAAAATAAACAAGTTAAGCATCAAAATATGAATTGTAGCAAAACAAATTAAAACTTTAAAGAAATATGATTAGGGCTTTAATTGAGCCCTAACTAAAGTATTAGCTACACATAATTCAAATGAAAACCATCCTCATAAGAAAATAACAAAGAAAAAATGAAAAGTAAAGAAAAACTAAGAAAAACCCTTCTTTGAAGCCTTTGATTCTTCTCCAAAAGCTTGTGTCTTTGTTTTGGAGGGCTTAGAGGAGTATTTATAGAGTTTAGGAACAACCCTCGTCAATTTCGTGCACCCTAGGAAGTCCAAAATTGAGTTAGAGTAGGTTTAATATCTTTTCAAATCGGGTTCTGCCGACTTCAGCATTCCAGCACGCAAAGTGGCTCAAGCTAAATATGGATATGGCTCGAGCCAAGTATGGCTCGAACTAAATATGGATATGACTCGAGCTAAATATGGATATGGTTCGAGCCAAATTCTTCAGTTTTTCTCCAACATGTCTTCTGAGCCCGGAACTTGATGGAATTGAGTATTTTTCTTCCAAAACCTACAAAATAAGGGTAAAACACAAAAACAACACAAAACATCATATTATAATGAAACTAAGAGATTAACATATGTGAGTTAAGGGGCTTGAATGTGTAACATTCAGCACTTATCAGTGGCCTACTATCTTGGTTATTAAGCTGATGCTCGGGATGTATTCTTTTTGTATAAATTTCATAATTAGTCTATTTTTTGTATATTGTTGTGATGTATTCACAAACAATGTTGTTGTATATTTTGGCTAGTGTCGCATGTGACACAGTTCGTATAGTCATTCTTTTGTATATGTCACAATGTAAGCTTTTAATCATTAGTATTTTTATTGTCGACTTTATGTGTTTGATTACTCCCATATTAGTATATGCTTATGCTCAGTCTTAGGATTATATGTGATATATGACTCTGATGTAATAGATGTAATCTCATGATACGTTGTGAGATATATGTATAACATAGGTGTTTCTATCACCCTGTAATGATCTATCCAGTTTATGATTATATTATGTTTTCAAAAATAAATAAATAGTCACTAAATGTGATTATGAATCAAGTCGTCACAGAAGGATTCAAACAAGCCACCATTTTGGCCACCAAAGTCAAAACAATGAGGATTTTATTGATTTTCATGAAACTATTATCGAATTTGATTAAAATCTATCCTCATCCCACAATTAGTCAGAAAGAATGGCAAGAACACATCTGAATGAAGTAGTTTAACTTGTTGACAATGGCTTATCCTAAAGGTGGTCCATCAGATACAACCAAATCGAGAAAGAAAGGTCAAAACAAGTCGAACAAAAAAATTTGAGAAAGAAACCCAAGCCCAAGCCCATTAGCATAATGAAATGAATGTATGTGTCTTTAATAGGCCTGCCTGCCGGTGTCTGCTTGATTACCCAAAACATTGCTAGACAAATTACAAATACAATGATAATAGCATAGATGACGACTGCTCTTAAATCTATAGAAGCGAGCATACTACCTTGATCCTGGTTAATTCAATTCAAGGCGCTACCGAGGACAACCAACATGCTAAACACATCGCTTACCAATGCTGTAGATAGGCCTAATCGACCTAGTTCAGAATTCAGCATCTTGAGGTCCTCAAGAAGACAAACAAGGACTAGAAATGAAGTTAGACAATCTTCTAAGTTTCATTAAGACTTACAAGCTGGCCAATTGGCAAACGTGTCAACATGCATGCAACACCAATAAACTACGCTTTCCTTTCATCAGTTCTTTTTATCATTCTTATATCCATTTTCACCCCACTCACAAATAGAAAGAGTACGTAACTAAAGAATGACAAAATATTTTTGAATATTCTAAGGCGTCCCATGAGAGATGGACCAATGATTATGCCAACCTAGTTTACATAAAATCATGATAATTGTTCAGTTACAATAATAGAATCTCCAGCTCAACAACCTAATCAAATATGTAAGTATGTGACATTAAGAAAAACATAGAGAGGAAGTGGAAGAGAGCATGTACAAGAAGTTGTGTGGTGAACTTGGGGACTTCATAACACTTAAAAACGTAATGGGAGGCCTGGGTGAGGGTGAAAATGAGAACCATATGCAGCTGAAGCAGTGGCAATGGAAATGGCAAAGTCCCAAAACGATTGTAGTTCCCTAGGCCTTATGAATCGACCACAAGGGGTGACTCAATACATTCTTCTGTGGTGATCATGCCGCTTGCATTAACAAATAAGGTTGTATTAATGCTGACTGAAAAATCCTTTCCTGCCTTGTCGGTGTTTGCCTCTCTTGGTATTTTTATACAAAGAAATTTGGTGTAGGGAGAAAAAGAAACAAAGAAAGAAAGAAATGTGCAAGGAAATACCAAACAACACTACAAAAAATTAGATCATTAGTAGCGACAAATTATCGCCGCTAATGATCCAAATGTCGCTACTATTGATCAATCACGGCAATCTTACGCCGCGAATGCTGCGGATGCTGAAGGTTGGACGCAATTGATCATCAGCGGCAACATTGGTCTTCACCGCTGATGATCACTTAACAACGGCGACAAAAATTGCCGCTGATGCTAAATGATGTCGCCGCTACAAGAGTATAGAATTGGGAGCAGACAACCTAAAATTAAAGTTGGATGTTCACTATTGAACGTCATTATCCCACAATCACAATTTCCCAATATTTGAACATTTATGAAATACAAAAGCAGAAAGTATATATTCCAAATTCATAAGAGAGGGTATAAAATGCATGGGCATGAACAATTAAAAACATTTTCAAGGGTTCTGTGGCAACCAAACAATTTCCAAAGTAAATGTACTACTCGGTGGTGATGGTAGTGTCAAATGGCATGAGTCCAACTGTTACTCGCTCTCCTATAAAGACAAGGGGGAAAAAAGAAAAAGAAAGGTGTCACAATAAGATAACCCTAAATAACTAAGTTATACTCTCCCGCACCCCAAAAACACACAAATAGACATGCAACAAATAAAAAGCACTAGAAATTATAATACTGGAAAGGTACAACTCGGATGTCTTAAGATTTAAACATCAACCATAAATTGGCTATTTATTTAACTTCCTTCGTAAGAAGTTAAAAAACATATTCATTCAATCAAATAGTTTGGGCAACTTGGAGAGTACTCTGTTTCATTGTGTTGAAAGGCCTCGAAAATTAGGATAGAAATTATGTACCTTAAGTTCCTTTCCATTGACCCATATAGAAACCAACTTTAGATCTTGTCCATCCAAAAACCAGAGAAGATGAAGATCCTATTTCACAAGAAAATGTTAAAAATAAATTAAAAATAAATAAAAAAGAGAGATAGAATAAAAACGACAATGATTCTTTCAAAACTTTACATAACCATGATATCACACAGAAGAAAGAAAAAATAGCTAATACTTAGACCATTGCTATAGGAAAATGTGAGAAAAAGGCATATCTCTGCCCATTAGATATAAAAAATATTATACTATTTGTGAATAAAGTATTAAGTGGGAAGAAGGGTCACAGCCTACCTTCAACTCTAGGGAACATAGTTATTTTTGAACTAACGATTGTTTTCTCTTCGCCCAAAGTAAATTTCAAATGCACCTGAAATCATAATTCTATAAGTTTGCAAACACAAAAGCATATGCTACAGAAGTACTCTATGAAGTCCTAACATATATATTGTTTTGTTTTAAGTATATGTGTACCGCATCAAAATAGTAATCAAGCATCTTATAGTCCTTCAAAAAGATTTCTTTTCGCTTATCCATTCTGGGTTCTTCAACTGGCTTTTGCAAGGGTTTTGTGGCAACCGAACAAATCAGCCTCCTGTTGGTTTGCTTAGCCCTCTAAAATAAGGTTGAGGAAAGCAAATGATCAAAAACATTGACCATAAGAAACTATAACAAATTCTGAATGAGCATTGAAATTCGCATGGAATACTAGGACCAATATGTATACCACATACGTGCTTATGTGGAGACTACGGGAAAGCACAAAGAGCTTTGACTCAAACCGTACCAACTTACAGATAACGAAAGATAGGAAATTCGACGATTCCTTTGGTCCAAAACCTTAAAACAACAACCAATAATGAGAGCTCAAAAACCTTGTTTCTTTTTGTCCTTTTTTTTAAGTTAATATATTCTGTTTTTATTTTGGATGAATGAAATTATATTCAACCAAGAAAAAGGACAATTGTACTTGCACAATACAAATCCTAGTAGGACAGAGGGAAAAAGAGAGAGTGCACAAACCTCTGAATTAAGAAAGCGATCATATGTGCAAGTTAGTCCTTCCCCATTTGCCAGATCCTAGTACCAAGTCCAAAGCAAATTAAACACAGATAATTCCAATAGTTATATTAATAAAATTAAAATAATAATATTAACATTACATAATGAATAGGATTCTATTTCAAGTACTTCACTTTACATGGTAGTGTTATACATATATAAAGAGCAACCACACCTGTGATCTAGACAAAACTTGGCTCACCAAAATTGCTGTTCTATTCAATCAAACGCTCATTAAAGTCTTGCATACCAGCAAATTAGTCTCTTCAAATCCTGGGCTTAATGTTTCCAGTATTCCGTTGTCCATTAATGCATCTTTTGGGTACTTAGAAAACAATACAAAGAGGAAAAGACAAAAATAATAAAAAAAAAAAGGAGTAGAAAAAACAAAACAAAATTGGCAATCAATATTGCAAAATAAAGTTGCACACCTCTAATACATATACAGGACTTCACAGATTGTCCATTTTAGAAAAAAGACAATAACAACACATAAGTAATTTGCACCAGCCTTTTGAAGCAACTGCAAGCATCAAAGATAGAAAAATCATTAGAAATGTACCTATAGAGTAAAACTTCATACTCCAACTACTATCTTAACGAGAATCAACAATATAGAATTATTATTTTCTCGATCAATTAAAT
>FXXK01001875.1:17590-32367 GCA_900184695.1 Betula pendula
GCTCTTCACAGCTTCCTCAAAATATAATGGATCAGTTGACACCACTAATGCCATATGAACTTCATCCTCAAATAGACCTTCACCACTAACATAATCACCCATCCACGTAGGAGGTTGCCTCTCACGAGATTGCCTTAACTCCCTCACTCTCTCTTAACCCTCACTAGAACTATCTTTCTCTTCTCTACGAGTCTCTCCTACCTCTCCATTAGTATTTTCTCCATTCCCATTTTCACTCCCCCCTTCTTCATGCTCACCATCACCATCACCCCATTCTAAGTCTACTACTATTTGTTTTTCATAACTCACATCCCAATCCCATTGCTTTTCTTCTTCAAAAATTACATCTCTACTCACAACAACTCGCTTAGCAACAGGATCGAATAGCCTGTAACCTTTTGATTCCTCACTCACTCCTAATAGCACACAAGTAATGCTTCTATTATCAAGTTTAGTCCTCCTTTCTGCTGGAACATGAACGTGTGCTATGCAACCAAAGACCCGAAAATGATCTACTGAGGGTTTCACTCCACTCCAAGCTTCCTCTGGTGTAACATCCTTGACTGCCAATGTAGGACACCTGTTTAGGACATAAATAGTCCAGTTCACTGCCTCTGGCCAAAAGGTCTTTGGAGTGTTCTTGTCAGATAACATGGAACGAACCATGTTCATCACGGTTCTATTTTTCCTTTCAGCTACACCGTTCTGTTGCGGAGTATAAGCGGTGGTCAACTGCCTCTTGATCCCACTTTGTTTGCAAAAATCATTGAACTCATTTGAATTGAATTCTCCTCCTCTATCAGTGCGAAAACACTTAACAAATAACCCTGTTTCTTTTTCAACCATAGTCTTAAAGCATATAAAAAAATTTAAAGCCTCTGACTTCTCTACCAAGAAATACACCCATGCTTTTCTACTATAATCATCAATGAATAACAAAATGTACCTCTTGTTGCTATTAGATGTAGGAGTGATCGGGCCACAAATATCTGCATGAATAAGTTCCAACTTCTGAGTTGCTCTCCAAGTACTCTTCTTTGGAATAGGATCACGGTGTTGCTTCCCGTTGATGCAATCAGTGCATGTCTCACTTGAGGCAGAGATTTTAGGAAGTCCACGTACCATGTTCTTGTACAGCAAGGTTCGCAAACCTTTGTAACTCAGATGCCCATACCTCCGATGCCAAAGATGAAACAAGTTTTGATCTCTTGTGTGAAAGCATTGATCAGATTGTACTTGAGAGGGAGCTTGAGACTGAGTCAGCAAGATAAACATCCGATTGGCACTCATGTTGGTTTGAATTATCAAACCCTTCTCTGGATGAAAAATCTTGCACATCCCTCCCTTCATCAAAATAGCCAAGCCTCTTTCTTGCAACTGCCCTATGCTCAAGAGATTATTTCTCAACTCTGGAATATAATATACCTCAGCAATAACATGAGTGACTCCATTCAGCAGCAGCTTCACACTTCCCTTTCCCATTACATCCATCTTAGTGTTGTTTCCCAATTTTACCGAATTTCGAAACTTTTCATCGAGTTCATTAAACATAGTTCGATCGCCGCACATGTGATTAGAACACCCTGAATCAAGGAACCATGCATCTTCTCTTCTGGCCTCATACAACTCCACATAAGACATCAAAAGCATTTCTTCTTCCTCATTTAGCTCTGCATAATTTGCTTCTTTGTTCCAAGAAGGACATTCAGACCGAAAATGTCCAAGTTGATGACATCTGTAACACTCCACAGTTGCCTTGTTGAAGTCTGCTCGACCTCTCCCTCTTCCTCTTCCTCTGTAGGTTCCACGACCACGACCTCTTCCTCCTTCAGATGTCACTTTCAGAGCCTGTTCCTCACCATTACGTCTCTGAAATTTCTGTTCATGCACTATTAATGAGCTTTGTAACTCATCAACAGTAAGAGCATCAATGTCTCTTGACTCCTCAATAGAACATACAACATAGTTGAACTTCTCAGTTAAAGAGCGTAGAATTTTCTCCACCACTTTAACATCTTGCATATCTTCTCCATAAATTCGCATCTTGTTGGCAACTGTCATGACTCTAGAGAAGTACTCTGTCACTCCTTCACCGGACCTCATCTCAAGAGTTTCAAATTCTCTGCGGAGAGCTTGAAGATGGGACCTCTTGACCCTTGCATTTCCTTCAAATTTTTTCTTCATGGCGTCCCATATATCTTTGGCAGTATCCTTCTTGAGAATGGTGTCAAGAATGGTCTGATCGATCGCCTGGAAGAGATAGTTCTTCACTTTCAGGTCCTTCAGCTTCATCTCAGCATTCTTCTTTCGCTGTGCATCTGTCTGCACCGATGCACTTGCTGGCTCAAAATAGCCAGGCTCCACCAGCTCCCAAAATTCCTTAGATCGTAGAAAATTTTCCATCAGCATGCTCCAATGGTCATAGTGACCATCAAAGCGAGGAATGGCTGGCTGTATAAAATTCCCCTCTGAAGTCATCGTCTGTGCTGCTGCAAGAACTTCAAAGACTGCTGCTTTGATTTCTCAGGCCCAGTGGGGGCTCTGATACCAGATTGTTGGGAACTTTGATCTGAAAAGAAACTAAGAACAAGAACACAACAAGCTGAATTGAATGACCTAGTTTTATTAACAATAACTTTGGCTTAAATAGCCATTCAATACAATCTTAACAGAAACGAGAATGCAGCCCACTTAGCTAAAATAAAGCCAAGTGGTATCAGAATCTTGGAACAAAATCAAATACAAGTAAATATCCCTAAAGACTAGGACTTTCCCTAAAGACTAGGACATTATTCTAACAAACACTTGCAGTAAACTCTTCATTAGGTCCCCCCAAATTTTTTTTTTCATCGATAATTTAGAGGTCCGATCTACCACATTTCGTTGTCATACTCCGCCCATGCACCTTTCGTTCACCTCTATTGACTATTGGCCTCCGCCACTTTGGCTGACGTCCTCCACCATCACACATGCTGTCCTCACGTGCATGCATTGCACACGTCGCAGCCACAGTTGCTTTCTTTTGATCAAGTGTCAAATCACCAATTTTCCTATCTGTTGCCATAGATCTCTATGGTTGGTTCAATCTTTTGGTCTATGGAGATTCCCATATTTTCTTGCAACTTCTATTTTGGTGTCCTACAAGCATTCTCCATGGGAAACCTTCTTCACCAAACACTAGGATGATGCTACTATTCGATAGACCCGATCCACACATTTTTAATGCTTATTTCCATGTTGTGGCTTTTCTCTTATATTGTTGTAATAGGTGTTGTGATGATAACTTTGCTTCGGTTTTGCCACTTCAAATTGTTAGTTATGGCAGCCAATCCAACGGGCCGGATTATTTATTTAGCCCATTCTCAATAGTTTATGGGTTTTTTTTTTTGTGCGTTGTTGTGATTGTTTTGGATTGTTTTAGGTTGCCCTCGCCTTTGTCTATTTTTCGCATGTTGTAATCTTCCCCTTTCCCTTTCTTGAATTGAATAAAATCAACCAAAAAAAAAAAAAATACAAAAAGAATAGCTTGGGATAAAAAGCCTACATTGTTTGGCAAGGAGCTCTCTCTCAATTTTTATGCAACTCTCTTACCCTTTTATCTTTGGAAAGGGGAATTATAGACAATCAAAATTCTTCATTCTCAAAGATAAAGGCCATGAAAAATAATTAGAGAATAGTGAAAGCGACTTTCCTTCTCAAACAAGAGAGCCCCACATGTAAATTTTCTACAAATTTCTGCCCAAAAAAAAAAACATAGAGGGCATGAAAAATTGTAGGGCGCTTGAAAGAGGAAGTATGAAAAGGGAACCTCTTCAGGTAGAGAAGGGCTCATCGACCCTCCTCATATTCCCTATCCAATTACATAAAGTAAGAAAATTCCTTAGAATCCCCAATTGTAAGGGATTTTGGTCTTAAAAATTGTCCATTGACCATTGAAGTTGTCAAATAGTATGCTTTTGAATTGTTGATCAATATTGGAATTCTTGACTAACTTGGTTTTGACTAATTTGGTATTGGTTAAGTGACAGTTTAGGTGCTTGAAATTCTCGCGTAGGTGTGCTCGGTTAGATCGGCATTGAATTGCAGTCTGCCTGAGGGATCGGGATCCGTTATACTTGAGGATTTCCTACAATTGCATGTCTTATGCAATTGTGAGGGCATGCAATTGCCCTCAAATTGCAGCGAGTGCTTGGGCAGATGGGCTCATTGAAATCTCACACAATCATAAATAGTCTCTTGCAATCCGAACAACATGATTTTGGAAGATCTCAATCCCTATTTGAGCCCTTAATGAGAGAGGATACAGCCCATCTCTCCAAACAAATACTTGAACAACTCAAGACCTGTTTGAATAGATGAAGTCCATAGGTACCTTCTCTCAATTAGCTGCAATTTCCTCTTTTCCCGTTCTCGGTTGTTATAAAATATATATATAGCAGCAATTCAAACGATCAATTAAAGAAATTCCTGTCGACGCCCAATTTCTGTATGTTTATATGTTTATTTTCGTCATCCAGGAAAAGCACTGAAAACTTTCAAACTATTTTAATAGTCAAAATATAAAATGAGAGTCGTTTGTCCAACAGCGGTCCCATGGTCTAGTGGTCAGGACATTGGACTCTGAATCCAGTAACCCGAGTTCAAATCTCGGTGGGACCTTTTTGGGCTTCTCACTTTAGTTTTTCTGCTCGTTACCATTAGTAAGCTCAATTACAGGTATTCTTTTTTCAAGATTGTCTTAATGAATTTGATACTTCTGAAACCCCATATGCTTTAAGTTTGAATTATATATAGGAACAAAGCACACATATTATATTAATGAAGACTTTTGAAAATGAAGCAATTGGCTAACTTTGGAAATATTAGGATTCATATATATTATAAGAATCGAATTATTTTAACGTACACTTTGCGGACTTTGTTTGCCAACTTGCATCACGCGCGTTTCCAGTTTTTGGTGAAGTGTTTCCACAGACACTTCTTTCCTCTTCATCCATTGACTTGAGTTGAGTCCTCTGTCTTCACCCATATTTCCCCCTTTCTACCCTGCCAACTTCCCCATAAATCTTCCCAGCCTCGGGTTTTCCTTTCAATTTCCTCTTTTCATTCTGTCACCAAAACCCATCATCCTCAATTAGTCTCTGATCTTGCTTTGGTTTCTCAGCTAAAAAAAAATGGGATCTACATCACTTTCTTCCCCCAAATCCAATGCGACTTGGACGGCCAAGCAACACAAAATGTTCGAAAATGCTTTGGCAATATATTACAAGGAAACACCGGACCGTTGGCAAAATATTGCAAATGTCATTGGAGGGACAACTGAAGAGGAAGTAAAGAGGCAGTATCAGATCCTTTTAGAGGACATCAAGTGCATTGAGTCAGGGAAGGTGCCTCTTCCTAATTACAAGAAAATTGGAGGAAGCAGTGGATTATATAACAGTACTAGCAATTGAGAAGAGAGGTAACATACTTTCTTCTTTAACCTTTCACGACTATCAGTTTTTAGAAGAAGCTTATGATGCAGGATATTGTTTCTTGGTTATCCCTTTAAACCCTGAAAGGAATGGAAACTGAATTACATAAATATTTTCTAACTCAAGACTTTTGCACCGATAATATTGTTAAAAATAAAAAAAATTAAGTTGATAAGAAATAATGAATTTAATCATTTAAGTTTAAATTGTTAGATAAATAGTTATTAAACATGGTATTAATATAGAATTTTGAGTTCGAACCATATTTACTGTAATTTACATCTCATTTCAATTAAATATTTTGTGTGTTGGATCTTATTTATTAAGTGGTAATTTGAGCCTACTCGTAAGTGGAAGTATTAAAATATTAATTAAATGGTCAAATTTAATATTTTTTATCAACTTAAGATTTTAGTATAAGTGATGGTTTAACAATTTCAATCTCTAGATGTATTAAAAGTGTCATGCAGCCATCAACAGGAAGTGAAACTGACTTTCCTCCTTCAGCCATTCCCAAAGAATCAAGAATATTCTAGATGGATACTTAATTTATCTATAAGAAAATGTAATGACTATGCCAATCCACAGCTAGAAGAACATAAGGTTGCCATCACCTATCTATTCTATAGTAATCATGGCAGAAGGGATTGAGATCCCTGCAATTGTTTCAATCTTAGTTGTTCATTACATAAGAAAGAGACAAAAGTGTCCCTCATTTCAACTGTCTTGAGAGTGGTTGGCCACCCTCCCCCCCTTCCCCTTCAAGATAAGAGGATAGTCGAACTATCCCAAAACATGGTTCAACCACCGTGAGCTGTTTTGGGGGTGGTAGATAACCCCCAATGTGTTGGGAGAGGCTGACCGCCCTCAAAAGCTTGTAACTACCCCTTCAAAGTGAGGGGTGGTTGGCCACCCATTTGGTGGCCATCCAGCCATACCCAACAAGTTTGGGGTTGGTCGGCCATTTCTCTAGAGGCAATTTGGCTATTTCAGCATGTTTTGGAGTAGCCGACCACCCACTGAGCTGCCTTTTTTTTTTGTTCTTTCACATTGTGATGATGTGACTCATTCCGAGCCACTTATTGCAAATTGCAAACCCTGCACAATCTTAATCCTGGGCAAAAACCAGCTCACCTTCCCTCCGGAGAAAACATTCAATCGACAAGTCCTGTCCCTTAACCAAATGGAAGTCACAAATAGATTCTATGGCTTTTCCTCCATGCGCATAATAAAATACAATCCAACCATCTAAAGTTTTTTCCTTTTATGCATGATCTTGATGGGAGGAATCTTAACATGGGCTGATCAGTGTTTTCCCTATAATTTTGAATAAGGACCACCTATTTGCTTCCTCTGATTTTTGTTTACCTTGCAGGTTGAAGATCCTAAGGCTCAAATGAGGAACAATTCCCAGCACTAGAAACAAGTTCCATTTTCCTTCAAAAAGTACCTAGCACTTAACAAGCAATAATCTTTAACGGTTCTCATTCATCCTACTATTTTACCTTGCTGAATGTAATAAGCTTTTCTTCAGTCCTACATGTACCAAGGAAGATCAATCATAGTTGTTCTTACTTAGTCAATTAGTCATCAAATTAAAGCAAACATTGTTTTCATTACTTCAACAAATTACTCATTTTTTCTCAAGCAGCCCATAATGTTAAGAATATTACGAGAAGAGAAATGTTGTATACTCCATTTTTATTTTATAATTATTTCACAATATTGACGTGGTAGTTTTAATAAACTTTTTAATTTCTTTTTGAAACTTTCATATCAACATTGTCAGATAATTTTAAAATAAAAATGTTTTTATAGGTTTATAGCATTACTCTTACCATAATATTTTGTAGTCTATTGTTTACACAAAACAGCAGGCTACTGTAGTTTTGTCTAATATAATGCATAAGAGAGGTTTTGTAAGTTGTCATATTTATCTTACCAAATTTCCATAAATACTGATTTTGTAATAAATAATTTTTCAACCAAATATAGCCTGAGCTTTGTGTATAATATCTTTAGGTCTTTGAGGTCACGTTTTATGTGTTGTCACGTTTTAGGTCATTCATTTTATTAGAACTATTGCATAGCGTGCAATACCATAGGCAGAGTTCATTCCAAGGGATCTCAATCCAACAATTAGATATACTTTAAAACTTACCTTTTCGTGAACTTTGAATAGAGATGACAATTCATGTTCGTGTGTTAAAATATGGGTATAAGATTATATAAGTTAATTTTAATATGATTCATTTAATTAAGCGTGTCAAAACCCTTAACTTTAACCCGCTAATTTTGTATTGAGTTAATATTAATTTTTCGAATCGTATAAAAAATTATTAACCCTAACTTTGAGGCAAAACCTTATGCTCATCCACAAGAGCATGAATAAACATGTGAACAAGAGAAGCAGGACCCATCATCTACCAACAGAGATAACATGACACAATGTCCTTTTTCTCTATCGTAGTCATGGGGATTGGGGGAAGAATCTTTCATTTTCTAGTAGTGTTTAAATGATAAAGATTAAAGCCTCGTTTGGTAGGCAAAATGAGTATTTCATTAAGAAAATGAATAACTATTATTAAAAATAGAGATGATGAAATAGAATAGGTATTCTTATTTCTTGGTTTGGTGACAACATATATACTTTAATTTGAATAAAAACAAAATTACTAAAAAAATCTACTTTATTTATTTATTTTTTAAAGTCAAATTATAAAAAAAAAAGTTAATAAAAAAATACTAAGTGGGTGGCCGATCACCCCTAATACCCATATGGAACACGGGGGTGGACACCACACCCCTGGTGCCATCAGGGGTGGCAAGACACCACCCCAATCCTAGTAGATGATGAAATAGAATAAATATTCATATTCCTTAGTTTTGTGACAGTATAAATGCTTTAATTTGAATCGAAACAAAATTACTAAAAAAAACGTAACTTTATTTATTTTAAGTCAAATTATTAAAAAAAAAAAAAATAAGAAAAAATCTAGTGGATGGCCGACCACCCCCAATACCCACTATGGAACATGGGGTGGCCAAGACACCCTCAGAGCCATCGAGGGTGGTCAAGACCACCACAGATAAGCACTGCGGGTAGCCATAGCCACCCCCGAGTCCAATTAGAGGTGGCTAAGCCACCCCATAGACCCACTACGAGGGTCACCGAGGGTGGCGCGACCCCCCTGTATGCTTCTGTGGGTGGCCGACCACCAATTGTGGTGGTCAACCACCCACAGAAATTCAAAGGTTTAACCCTTTTAAAAAAAAAAAAAATAGAAAGAAAATAAAAATAATGATGTGTTTTTTTGGAAAATTCTCAATTCCTCTCATTTTTTGGAGGATCGCTAATGCTACTATTTACACATATTTCACATCAACTGATATAACTGTTTTAAATGGCTTTTTATGTCAACAATTTAAAAAAAAAAAGAACAAATTTAAAACAAGTTATGTCGACCAATGTGATATGAGTTTGATAAATAAGTATGAAAAGTAGCATTATTCAATGACAAAAGTATGAATAATGTTAGAAACCAGATTTTATCAAATAGTTATCTAACGATGTCTTAATCTCAACCAACTTTTAAATAAATTATTATTAAAAAAAAATCTAAAAATTAATTGAGCTTCATAAATTAAAGTTGTTAAATAAAAATATAGTATATATTATTATTGAAAAAGAATATGAACACTTCGAGTACCCAAAGCTCATTTGGAAAATCATTCTCTCAATTTCATTTGAAATCGGTTAGTTCATTTTTAGGAGCAAAATTGTCTCAAAATTAATATTAAGACCATTTTACCCCTAAAAATGAACCAAGGGGCTCCCCTCCATTTCATTTGAAATTGAGGGGATCCTATTCCAAGCTCATCAGCCTCATCTACAACTACAACCGGAACGTGAAAGAGAGGGAGAGAGAGATGACTATGAACAGTTCCGCATTTAAGGTAAATTACATGCAGTACTGTAGCCAAATTTGGCTTATCTCTTTGTCTTCTCTTAAATTCCTAATTCAAGTTACGTATTCTTCTATAACGATGCATATTCTAATAATAATATTCCTATAATGAGCAACCTCATTTATTACGAACAGCATGTTTCTTTTTGCTTATGCTTTTCTTGATTTATAGTTTTCACTGAAACAAACGGGTCCAAATGAGTTGGATTAGCATGAAATTTATGTTTAATGGCAGATAATCTTGGGTTCGTCATCGATGGCGCGCCGACAAATTTTAACCGAGATGG
The DNA here is from genome assembly GCA_900184695.1 of Betula pendula. Taxonomy (NCBI): domain Eukaryota; kingdom Viridiplantae; phylum Streptophyta; class Magnoliopsida; order Fagales; family Betulaceae; genus Betula; species Betula pendula. The sequence continues at coordinate 27,320 of FXXK01001875.1, forward strand.
GGTATGAGTTCGCAATAATGGTATGGTTATAGTAATGAAAACCCTAATTTTTTTCTTTGTTTAGGGTGGAGCTTTAGAGGAGTATAACCTGGCTTATGAATTAGACTGCAGACATAGATGAGAAAGTTATTAGGAGGGAAAAGCCTGAAGATTTGGTAATGGCTCTAGCCGAAGCGAAGGTATGACTTAATTGTTTGCTCTCTGTCGCTGATGAATATCTAATGGATGCACTGCTAGTAATACATGCTTCACTGATATTATTTAGATGTTGTTGATTCTTTTGGATGAGATTTGTAACTTATAACTAGGAATCGGAGCTCAACCTGTTGCAAACATTTAAAACTTGGTGTTAATATTGTGCATCTGTTTGTATATTTTATGGTAAATTCATGCGAGACACCCACAAAGTTTTCTCCAAACTGGTTTGGAAGATTTAAACTGACATATGTCTTTAGAGTATGTGATTCTCACATTTTTAATAGGATTATCAGAGGATGGGAGAATCATGCGCTCTAAGAACAAATGTCAATTAGGTTGGAGTAATTTTCTCTTATTCCATTTGGAGGAAAACTTTACTCTGGAGACACAACCTATGTCATTTCATTCACGGGGATTTTTATATGTCATAAATGGAATGTGAATTATCACTCTCAGACAATGTCAAGGATTTTAAATGATATTAAGGGATAAAAAAGAGACATGCTGTAAGGAAAGAGGATTTTAAATTATTGCCCTCTAATGATATAATAAAGTCAAGCATTTGCATTTGGAAGCAACTTGAATAAATAATGACTTCAAATAGCAATTGGAACCAATTCTGGTGGGCATTACAGAACATTGGAGGAAAACTTCTTTGGTGATTGGGGCATGGATTAAGACACCTCATTCTTCACTAAATCGTGTCTTCGTACCTAAACCCTATAGTTTTGTTTACATATGTTAAAATGTTTTCAGCACCATGTTTTCATCTTGTGAATATCATCTGTTCCCTATGTTTCTTCGATTTTCAGTACATGGTTTGTCTTTTGGATTCATATGTTGATGAGAAGTTTCACTAAACCTTCTTATCGTAATTTTCTTATTAGGCAGATGCCATTCTATCAAGGCTCCAAAGTACTGATCAATTTAAGGAGGATGCTCAAGCAACACTGTTAATTACTGCAGATACAGTATGCTTTGATTCCTCTTTAGTTACTGCCTAATTGATAATGTACCTGATTGTAGCATAAACTAGATCCTTCTACCCTCTATTAGGTAATGCCTGAATGACCTGTTTTCTTAATTTTTTGTCCCTGGTTCTTGCCTCTAAAAGATAGCCCATAAGCCACATCTCTAGTCATGAATGTACATCTGTTTTTAAAGCTGAATCAGGACTACGTCTTCAGATACCTATCTACTTACCTTACTTTGCGAATGCAGTTGCGCGAGTATGCTTTGATAAACTATTTTTAAAATACCACACCTATAATGTGAGACGGCTTTGGGAGATGACTAAGGGAAGGAGATATGTTTGCAGCCTGTTCTCCCTGCGGTATTCATGCAGTTTGTCCAAATTGCCAATTTATAGGTTCTCATCAATGATCATCTTTGTAAATATTTGACAATCATATAATCCTGCTTGTGAAAACTTTTAGTAGTGGTTATAATCACCTTACAAAAATTTCTGCAGTGGACTATCTTCTCAAACTCTATTGAGTAATGACTTCCAAGCTATGAGCATTTATAACAATTCAGGAAATATATTGTACCAGGATAGCATGCACAAGTACCCCTCCTTTTGTATAATTTTTTTCCTGACTGATGTAGGCATAAGCCTTTCTGGGCTTTGGTCTGGCGTGTTCATCTCATTCCTCACAGCTTAGGGCCTGTTTGGGATTGTGTTGGGAAATAATGCTTTTAAAGTCAAAAAGAGCTTTTTGGCAAAAGCTTCATTTTTAAGCTTTTTTCAAAAGTGCATTTTGACCATTTTTAGAATAAAAAGTCAAAGAAGTACTTTTGAAATTTTTTACCAAACATGTCAGCTTTTTGTTTGGCATATCTTTTTAAGTACTAAAAGTACTTTTGAAGCTCTCTAACGCAATCCTAAACAGACACTTATACATCCTTTGCATTTATGCTTTTAAGGTTGTGGACTACTATTAATAGAGCATCTTTGCCTTTTGTATTGTTGGCATGTAGAGGTTCTTCAAGGTTATTTCTTACTGCTCCATCTAATTGATTTTGAGGTGGTGCTGTATGAAGGGATAATCAGGGAAAAACCATCAAGCAAGGAAGAAGCACGGGAGTTTATCAAAGGTTTGCTTAATGGGCTTCACTCTCACCTTTTTTCATTAATAAATTAAGCTGGATTTGATGGTTACATCTCTGTGGGTTTCAGGATATTCTGGCGGTCAAGCAGCTGTGGTAGGATCTGTTCTTGTAACCAATCTTAAGACGGGAAAAAGAAAAGGTGGATGGGACAGAGCAGAGGTACAATTTGCTAGTACTTTTATTTTGGCTGTGCTCTTCATGATAAGTGACAATTAAATGATTTTAAGCCAACCTGTTCTAAGAACATGTTAAAATTGCATTTATCTAAATATGAAAAAGCTATTGGTACTCTTTTATTATATTTTGTTCCCATTCTTTTGAGGCTATGTAGTTGGATACTTGTTCAAACTACCATGGGTCGAGCACATATGATCAGTCTTTAAGGTTTGAAATAAGTTATTTTAATACTTAGTTTCATGTATGACAAAAATACTTTGTTATAGAAGTTCTGACATCATAATACTCTTAATGTTCACATTCTTTTGCAATAATTTCTGTTTAGGTTTGTAGTTAGAGGTTCTGAGTTGAGTATCTTTGTTACCTTCCCTTGAGAAGATAGCTCCATAATTAGGTTTGGAAGACTAATATTCGTTGGTGTGGTGTACAGGTTTATTTTTATAACATACCAGATGAGGCCATTGATAGCCTGGTAAAATTCTTAACATCCATATTTTCTCTTTGCTATCAGATATTATTTTTCCAGGCAAGTAGCTTTGCTGATATTGTTCATGAACTTTCTTGATGGATGAGCTGTACTCAGATCCACGAGGGAATTACACTCAATGTTGCTGGGGGTTTGATGCTGGAACATCCATTGACATTGCCTTTTGTGGAAGCAGTGGTCAGCGGAGCTCTCTCTGTCTCTATCTCTCCTTCACACACACAAACACAAAAAAACACACACATGTATACACATGCACTCACTTTGGAGGATCTGGTTCTGAGCACCATACAACCATGGATGGTGAGTGACTCATGTAACCAGGCTAAGAACAGTGGGTCCCCATCCTCAGCTAAAATCCTTTCATATGCTCTGTCGATGAGTTCTTAAAGTTTCTTTTCTATTCTTTATGTTCTCCGCAAGCAAAAATGCAGTTTTTGCCACATTCTCTCATTTATTAAGCATTGACATGTTGGATGATTAAGATTACCTCTATCTAATATTATTGATGTGGTCTAAAGGGGCTTATTTGAATCATTGTCCATTGTCACATGCTAGGAGTTGATACTTACCTTCCCCAAGTCTTCTGAGATAAGCTCAGTTTTGATGTTTGGCAGGTAGGGACTACTGATACCGTGATGGGACTTCCTATAGCTCTCACAGAAAGATTCATACGAGAAGCCCTATAGATGCCGTGGTCATATCAACGTGGGTCTATTCAAAACCCCACGAGCTTGAGCTGAATCTGTTTTCCAACCATTATTTCAAAGCTGTGGACTTCAACTGCAGATTGTTGCTTATCAATTTTTAGCCAAAGTTCTTTTTAATTTTTTCAACTTGTACACACAGTAGGCTTTATTACTACCTCATTTTAAACCCATTCCAATGAACACGATTGCTCACCATATTCATGATGATGATGACTCCTACATCAGTACCAGTTTGTGACGTTTGTCTGAATATTGCAGCAGATATAGTGAATCATATGGTTAAGCAACTCATTACTCAACTTTATGGCCATTTTGATGCAGTACTTGGACTGGAAATATGGTCATGCATTTGTCTCCTACTTGAGAACTAAGCAAACATGTTTTGAAAACACAAGCTAAACAGCATTTTCTAGTGATGTTTTACTTTGTTTTTTTGTCTTTATTTTATTTTCCTCGCTAAGCTCTTCTTGGTCATGATTACAGTAAAAAGAAAAGGTGTCATAAATATGTCTTTATAGCGACGAAAGAAAAATGTCTCATAGATGGAGATTATACATTTTCTATTTAATATTTTGTTTTGATGTATTTCTCTCTTCATTTAAAATTTTAAATAATACGACAACATATAAACCACATGTCACACATGGCAATATGTATACCAGTAAATTTATAAAATCTAATAGATGTCATTAAATGTTAGAAATGCATTTCTTTACCCTGTTTTAGTTGTCTATTCACAACTTAAGACAGGATTGGAAATAAAACATGCGACACTTTAAGCCGTAGGATCATGAATGTCTGTTTGCCCCAATCCTAATACAATCCATATGATTTAAAAAACTGTATCGTATTGGGTGAGAAACAGAGTAGATGTTTTGAGACAGCTTGGATCTGTTCTCATCCAAATTTCCATCAATGCTAATGACTACAGTTTTTTCATTCAATTTTCCATTAACATTTCAAGAACTGCTTCCATTCAATCAGAATGCAAAACCCAGGAAAAAACATTACATAATAAACGCCAAAATTGGGTCTTGGTCAACGCATGAACTGACGGGCCCTAAAAAACAATGTCGTTTTCATTGCAAAAAAAAAAAAAGGAAAATAGAATCCCGCATTCCGTTCTTCCTCTCTGGATCGGATCCGGATCCCCTCATATTACAAAAAATATGAGATTCTCATATTCTTCAATCTCAGCCCTTTATTAAATCCAATGGTTCAAAACACATGCCAGCATTTTTTTCTGGTTAACCCGGGTTGGGTTAACCACCCTTAACAAAAAAAAAAAATCCCATTTCATTCATTCTTCCTCCAAATTTTTCAGCTCTTCCCTCCCTCCTCTCTCTCCTCCCTCTCCACTCCACCGT
>FXXK01001875.1:32390-62126 GCA_900184695.1 Betula pendula
TGGTTTGTTCGACTCTATCAAAAAAACCCATTTCATTCTTTCTTTAATTTCTTCCTCCAAATTTTTCAGCTCTTCCCTCCCTCCTCTCTCTCCTCCCTCTCCACTCCACCGTGCGCCGCCTCCCTCCCCACCATGCGCCGCCTGCCGTTGCATAGCGATTTTCAGAGCGTCGGAATACTTCTTGACAATGGAGCCCGGAGGGCCGGGCACCAGAGGCGCCTTATCGAAGTGACTCGTTTTCTTCTTTATTGTGATCACTACCGCACTAACGACGAGAGCCAAAATCACCGGAACTAGAAACCACCCTTTGGAACTCCTCGATTTCTCTCCCATTTTCACGGCGATTTAGTCATTGCAAAATACCACTGGGAAGTCCTAGATCTGGTTCAAACCCAAACTCACTATACGGAAAAGGAGTGGCACTTCTTGGGAGTGCCACAATGAGCAATGTGAGACAGAAAGTTTGAGTCTTTAATGAAAGAAATGTGGGGATAAAGAGCAGAGCACCAAAATCAACAATGGCTATATTTGAGTTCGGAAGTTGCTAATAAACCAAAATATTATGAAACAGAAAAAGGAAAAATGTGGTTAAGAACAGGCTTGTTGGATTTGGGCCAAAGCGACAAAGATTGGCCTCTGAGCTGAGCAAAGATTTTTCTTTTTCCTTTTGGCTTTTCTTTTTTTATTAATATGATGGTTCTTTGTACAGAAACACCGACAGAGGCAATCACTAGGGTTAAATAGGGTTTTTATGTTATGGTTTTCTAAGGTTTTGAATGGTGGAAATGCACCGGCCTGCACAGCAGTGATTTGGATTGTTGACCTGGACGGAAGCTCTGGGCCGTGGACGGCAAGTGGCGCACGGTGGAGAGGGGGTGGCGCACAGTGGAGTGGAGAGGGAGGAGAGAGAGAGAGGAGGGGGAAGGAAGAGCTGAAAAATTTGGAGGAAGAATGTATAAAATGGTTTTTTTTTTTTGTTTTTTTAAGGCTGGTTAACCCGGGTTGGGTTAACCAGCAAAAATGCTGAAATGCTAGCATGTGTTTTGAACCATTGGATTTAATGAAAGGCTAATGAAGGGCTGAGATTGAAAAATATGAGAATCCTTCTTGTCATCTATTTTCTACTCATTTGTCACTCCACTCGACGGCTTCACAAAGACACCCACACCATAACCTTCGGTCCCCAACCACCAGCCACCACCACCGGCCTCCGGAAAAAATCCCGGCGATCTCACCGGAGGCTAGGAGCTAGCGCCCTCTAGGCTCGGCACCCATAGATAAAAACCAAGGTAATTTCTAAATTTTCTCAATTTAAAAGCTTGATTTATGTTTAAACATAGCGAGTAAAGAATAATCTAATCAAATAGAAGTTGATAATGCCCATTTGAGAGTCTTGGCCGAATTCCACAATTCGGGGTTTCGGTTCTCAGGGTGTGATTTTGGGAGTTTATGTGCTCAACTCTTGGTAGAATGGGAAGTGGTCTATACCATTTTTTGGGGGCTGTGTTTGGCTGGCCGGCCTTGGAAATGGCTTCAAGTTTGGGTTTTTGTTGATGTTTATGTTGGGATGTACTTGATTTCTTTTCAAGAATTTTTAATTTTGAACCTGGTTGCTATGAGTTGTTTGAGCATGAATCATGTTGGAGTTTTGGGTATGGGTTTAGGCACCCAGGGCACTCTCATTAAATTCTTGAAGTAAAAATTTGATTTTCTGTTGGTGAGTGGAAGACATTGGCATTACCAAAACACCATTTTATCTTTTCCCCTTTCTTCGTTTTCAGAAATCAAGCATAACTTAAGAGCTTAAGCCTTTCTCCCTCTAAATTCTTGAAGTAAAAATTTGATTTTCTGTTGGTGAGTGGAAGACATCGTGACATTACCAAAACCCATTTATCTTTGTTCCTTTCTTTGTTTTCAGAAATCAGGCGTAACCCAAGGTCTTGAGCCTTTCTCTTATCAAGTCAGATGACTTGATAATGTGTTTTGAAGTTTTTTTTGTTGGAAAATGTGTTTTGTATTTTGTATTTTGTGTTGTTTGGTAGTAATTTTGTTTTGGAAATAGAAAACAAAAGACAAAAAACTTATGAATTTTAACACACATAGATGTTGAACTCTGTATGCCCTTTTGTTTTAGTTATTACTCGCATTTAGTTACAATGAAGAGTATTTTTTTCCCCTAAGATTCCAACTTCCAATATTCTTAACAATGAAGATTTTACAAATGCCAAATGTAAATGATTGCTTCTTGGAAAATAATTTGTGGTTTCTTTTGTTTTTGTTTTCTGTTTAAATTTTGTTCACTGCTGTTTGTTTATCTCAGAAGAATTCAGGTGGGCATTTATTACTTTAAATCTCAATGGAAGCCAAGTTCTTTCGTTTTCTTAAGATTGTGGGGGTTGGTTACAAAGCAAGAGCTGAAGCTGCAGGACGCCTCTTGTTTCTCAAATTGGGATACAGTCATGAGGTTGAGCTGACAGTTCCGCCGGCTGTTCGTGTTTTTTGCTTCAAAAACAATGTAATCTGCTGCACCGGACTAGACAAGCATAGAGTGCACCAGTTTGCTGCTACTGTTCGTAGCTGTAAGCCGCCTGAAGTGTACAAAGGCAAGGGTATAATGTACATTGACGAAGTTATCAAGAAGAAGCAAGGAAAGAAATCAAAATGATTGCAAAGAGGATTTTTAAATCAAATGCTTGGTTGGGCATACTATGCCTCATTTTGCAAAGATGAGTTTTGCCTCTGAGTTCTAGCCGCAGAATTCTTGCAGCCTGGTGCTTTTTAAACTGGTTTTAAGAACTTTGTAATAATTGACCCAATTTTCTCTGAATGAGTTTGGAGTTTTTGCTTTAGTCCAAGACCTTATTATTGTTATTCTCCGAAAAAGAGAGTACGTTCACTATACGGAAATGGTTATTCTATTAGAAAAAATGAACTCAATATATGATTGTTTAACATTCTAAATAAGGTTATAATATATAATATAAATTGAAGATTTCATGATAAAAAATTTTATATGATTTATTATAAATATAGGATTGGACTGATTGGTGATGTTAATTTTTAAAAGTTTATAAGTAAAAAATAATTTATTTAATTAACTAGAAAAATAAAATGTTAACAATAATTAAGTTGATAATTACAAATTAAGAAAGAAAAAAACAATAATGATATTTACTTTATATCAGATATACATTAGTTTGAAAAAAAGGTTTTGAAACCCATTTTGATCTAGATTAGCAGGTTGCCCAACCTATCGCCACCCTGTGGTCTCCTGAGTCTTGGGTAATGACTGACCTTACAAGTGTTAAAGGTCTGGTGCTTTGCCTCGTGACTATGCAGGACTCTGAAGTTAAAAAGCCAAAGCATTGTGCTTGCTTTTATGAATGACTGAATAATTAATGAAGCAATGATATAGGTCACTTTTTATATTTATTTTGTGTCAATCAAAAGTAATATGACTTTTAAAATCACCATTAGATCAAAAGTCAATAATCATCAATAATAATTTTAAAAGCCACATCACTTTTGATTGACACAAGGTAGATATAAAGGGTGACATATATAATTATTCTAAGTAATGAGGCATTCATTCCTATTTCGGAATATTTCACTCCCTCTTCTTTGCCCCTTCATCTCTTGGTCAGTGTCATCACCAACCACCATGCAGTGTGGTCAAGAACACCTAATCTGGTGGTCGCAGCCACCAAATCACATGTCAGGGTGGTTGCATCACTTTAGGAGGTTCGGTTTGAATATTCCAAGGGTGATCAGTCACCCATGAGAGAAGCTAGGCAAAAATAAATTTTAGACTGACGTGAAAGCATGTCAGATTACTACATCTGCAAATTTTTTGGGGCTAACATGAGGTGAGAGTAAAATGAGTGTGATCAAATAGCATTACACTTAAACTTCATGAATTAAAAATCTGGTAAATGCCCCAAAAATTCCATATGCTAGTTCGTAGATTCTCAGCATAATTTGTATTTGAAAATGGCCCAAACATTCCACTTTGCAGCCGTTGTCTTGTGAATTGAATAATTACTCAGGAAATGCGTCGTCCGTCAAACACAACACAGATGCTCTCATTGAACAGAAAATTTGCGAAGAACAATTCCATTACAGCTGCCATAAGTGCCATGGTAATAGTCTTGCAATGAAAAATGACTCATTCAGGCATTAGTCAAGCACATAGATTCGAGAGGCTATGTCCTGGACCAACCAATCAAATCCCTCAAGCAGCCCCTCACCCGTGATTGCACTACAACCCACAATTTTCCAGTGCCGGGTTTTATCCATGGCTTCCAAGTTCAGTACCTGTACAAGTAGGATAATAACCATTTTTCAGAATCTCAGAAGTTGATATATAATATATAATCAAGTGTATTTGTTTAAATACCTATTACTCCGATCATGCTTCTATTGAAAAGAACAATCATAAAAACTTTGACACACTGTTATAATGCAACACATGCAGACATCTATAATTGGAAAGGAGATGCAAAATTGAATTCATGATCAACACGAAGATATCCGGCATAAATGTGTTCATACATGAAGCTCATGCTAATACTCCAAACTTGGGTTCATAGTAAGAAGAGTAAAGAATCTGAGTGCAGGAACCATTTGCCACAGGAATTTTTGGACAATTAAAGAAAAAGAACTCGTACTACAAAACAAGTTTCACCACCATGTAGCATCTCTACAGAAACTTGTGCCTACATAGGGAGATAATCTACAGCTTTAGGAAAACAAACAAAAAAAACAAAATTGGCCTTACTTTAGCAAAATCAAATGTACTTTGGATCAAGGAGAAATCAAGTCAAGTCTACAATATTTGATTTGCATTCTAACGAAGGACATGAATAAGAAGCATTGTTTTTTCAGCCAGCAGCCTTACTTTAGCAATTTCCTCAGGGGTAAGGGCACCTTTAATGTCCTGCTTATTTGCTAGTATCAGCAGAGATGATCCTGACAGCCTCTGTAAAATGAATACAAGTAAGCATTTTTCTAAAACTCAAAAAAGGAAAATTAAAAAGGCCAGAAGCCCAAGAGAAACCTACATCCTTTTTGTGCAAAACATTTCCCAAGAAGGTTTTATATTGTAAATTTGCATTTCAGCATTCCAAAACCACCAAACAATTAGAAATCATTGTTTTAAGTCTACCACAAAGTTTCAGTACATGCAGTAAAAAGAGAAATTATAGAAGAGAATTTAAGCAGTCGCACCAGTAGAGACACTTTTAAGCTATGCATTTTAATATATAGAGTTGGTTCATGGTCAATAAACCCAACAAAAATAGTTAAGACAAACTTTCAAATTTCATAAACAAATTTAGTGGCTCATTCTGCAAGTTCACTTCATCAAATTAAAATGAATCTCTAAAAAATAAGCAAATATAATTCCACAATGCCTCATGATCACACACGAGCACTCACACCCACACCCACCCACCCCCACACACACACAGATAGAGTGACCAAGCAAGAGGGCGAGGGAGGGAGAAAGCGCGAGATAGAGTTTTTCATTCGATCTATTGTTAATGAATGAAAAAAAAATCAACTGAGAAGCAAGTCAAATGAACAAAAGCAAGGAAGATGGTAAACTAAAGCTCCAAATGACTCACTTTTACACAAGTACACAGAACAAATGATATGGGATAAATACCTCTTCCTTCAAAAGATTATCCAATTCCATTTTGCAGTCATCTAACCGTCTAAGATCTGAACTATCAACCACCCATACCAAACCATCAGTTTCCTCAAAGTAGTTTCTCCAGTAAGATCTTATAGTTTTTTGGCCCCCAACATCCCATATGTTAAGAGTATACCTGCCAATGTCATGGTAACTAGAATTTCAATATTCCGTATAGCAATATTAAAAATAAATAAATTCCAAATTCTTGTTGAAGCAAGTTTTAATCAACCTAGAGAATGAAGAAGTACACAATAAAGGCCAAGAAAAGCTTTTCAATTAAATAAATTCAACAACTTGATGAATTTTAGTAAAGAAAACAATAAAAATAAGAACAAAAATACAAACAATTCTTCAGATTTCATGGAAAAATTTAACAATCACATCAAAAATTTAAGATGATCATATCTTTTCCGGGAGATTTGGACATACCCAATTAAAATATAAACAACAAAACGAAACAAAAAAGTGTCTTGAAATTAAATTAAATTTCCATGTAATATTTGCTGAGATCTCTACGCAATGGAAGGGAGCAGAGCAAGCATTATAGTGAGAAATAAATTACCTGTATGATAAATTTCCCTTGCCCAATTCACTAAATCATCGAATTTTGCAATAATATCAAGCACAAGACATATAGACCGATAGACAGACGGACACATACATCGAATTGTACTTGTTTAGAAAGCTCACTTTTGGTAGGCGATGGTCTTGATGTTGAAGCCCAGTGTGGGACTGATTATGCTGGTGTCCTCCCCATTGATCTTCAACACAATCGTAGTCTTCCCAGAATTATCAAGCCCACTGCACAGAATTCAACATTCTTGCATATTATTATATATGTATATATTTCAGAGAGAGAGAGAGAGATTGGAGGTTTACATACACCATGAGTATACGCATTTCCTTCTCTTTCCTCTTGATTTTCCGAATGATACTGAGTAGCCCCATGTTCTTCACCTCACTTCCAAACTCCGAATCAAGTGAACCAGATTTAGACCTCCTACGTATCCCCGTGCTTTTGATTTTTGAGTTTTTAAGCTGACCTGTCCATGCCACGTGTTATAGACATGGCAACCATTTAGGCAAAATTAGAGGAATGTTTATGCTTCCAATTTTTCTATCTAATTTTATCTAACTTTGCATACGTGGATAAAAATTGATCGCACAGTCATAAAAACAAGAATAATGCTTGGTGTCCATATTTTTTTCTTCATTTTTGTCCATCTTGCACATGTGACTTTTTTTTATTATTTTTTTAAAGAGTTTCCTTTTGTATTTGTGGAGTTTATTTTTGTCCCACATAGTATAAGATGGACAAAAATGAATAAAAAAAAATATGGTACAACAAGCATTATTCTAAAAACAAACTCTTTTTATTAGAGTAATGCTATATGTTCAATTTTTCTATCCAACTCCATTCAACTTTGCATATCTAGACAAAGATAGACCCCACAAATACAAAAACAAACTCTTAAAAAAAATAATAAAAAAAAGCTATATATGTAAAGTTGGATAGAATTGGATAAAAAAATTAAAAGCATAGCATTTTTTATAAAAAAAAAAGAAACAAAAAAAAATCACCTATGCAAAATTAAATAGAGTTGAATAGAAAAATTGAAACCATAACATTTCTCGCAAAATTATCGCAACCCATGGCGATAATGAAACTGGATGGAGAGAGGAGATTTTGGTAGAGGTGGAGGCCGGAACGGTGATAATGACACTGGATGGAGAGGAGGAGATTTTGGTAGAGGTGAGGTTGGAACGATGTTGCATCAATGTGTAGGAATGTTTATTGATTTTTTTGTTTTTAATTTAGGTTTGTGGAAAAAAAAAAAGGTTTTTTTGAAAAATCTTTTTTATAATACTCACATTTGCTCCGTAGATGATTGGTTAAATTTTAGTTAAAATATCACTTTTTATATTTTAATTATAAATTTTTCAAAAAAATTTACATCTAACTCATCATTTTAGTTAATAATTTTTACTATTTACTTAAATATTTATTATCTATTTTTTTATTCATTATCCAACAATCATATTTTTAAAACTTTATTATTTTCGAAATGATCATATATTTTTTTAAAGTTTATCTTTTTTCTAATAATTATATTTTTTAAAATTCATTTTTTCATAACGGCCATAGCAAGAAGTAGCATTGAAGGCACATTGCCTTCAAATATCATTCAATAGCAATTTAGGCGTAACTGGCAGATTCATATGGAGAGGGAGAGTACACAGAGATGAAGAAGAGAGAACAAGGCGTAAAAAAAAAAACAAAAAAAAAAAAATAAAAAGAGAAGAGACGTGAGAGAGAGGGGATAGAACGATTTTTTATTAGAGAATAGATGATTGAACAATTTTTTTTATTAATAAAAATTTGCTGAGTAATGCAACAGCTTAACAATTTTACCATTTTGTTGAGCCGAATATGAGTGTACTTTTCAAAAAATAAGTAATATTTGTAAGACTAGAAACAACCAAATAGTCATTCCATTTCAAATGTCTATTCTACGTATCAAACGAGCCCAAAGTGAATTTGTCATACTAAACATTTTTCTAATTGGCATTCAATATATTATATATCTCTCACACATTATTGTAAATGAACAACCTAGTTCCATTCCAAATCATTAATTAATTTTACAAAAGCAATATCCACCAATATTACAAAGGGTTACTTTTTCAACTCTTGCGTGTTGCAGTTACCAGTATATACCTAACACAGAAATTTACCTCGTCAACATTCTTCCCAAGCTCACCAAAAAAAGGGATTTCATTGCAATATTCACCTCACTCCCCAACCCAAAACAGAAAAGAAAAAAATCACAATACTGCTCAAAACTGTGGTGACAATAGGAAAATGGGGTGTCACGATTTACCGATAAAATTAAAAAGAAAACAAGTTTACAACAACATATTTTTGTGATTTCTGAACTATTAGGCCTTGAGTAGAGGGTTTAATTCAGCCGTGGGGCCTTCAGGAAATAAACACTCCTCACAAATCCTTTACCAACTTCCCCAACAGCTTTTAATACATCAACTGGATCTTTTCCTTCATCACCCGCTTCCTCACCTGCTTCCTCTCGGCTCCGTTTCTGGAAGTAGAAAATAAATTCAGGGTCAGGGGATTAAAGTTGATAAGGATGTAAAACTATAAACATCACATTATGTTCTTACTAGAATTCAGAAGACGTATTCAATTATACCTTCGAAGAAAATTTCTCCCACGTTATGCCAATAGCATCACCTCCCAGAGAATCATACCATACCTTAAACATGTTGGAGAACTCTTTCTGCATATGTCCAAAGAAATTGTAAATAAAAAGGAGATCAATTCTTCAAAGATTATCATCATAGCATTGAAGATACTTGCCTCTAAATCCCCAAGAAAGCACCTCAATGGATCAAAGTTCACCAATAGCTTATTTTTCACTTCCTCTGAGCTCCCCTTCAAGTCTCCAGGCACCATGAAGGGATGGAAAAACTTGCTAGCATTCCCACGAGCCACAAGCTTCCCTGCCCAGGATGTACATGTTGTGGAAATTACTATCCAAAAAAATTCAGCACTGCTAGTGGAAAAGGCTGAAGAAATGTACCTAGGTTTAGTTCAGAAGGAAAGAGAAGACGTTGGGGGTAAGGTAATTTGTCCATGTGGAGAAGAATTATGGCATCATAGTTGTTCAAAGGAGTTCGGAAAAGGCACTGCAAGTCAAAAATTCTGCTGTAACAACTCATATACACAAAAACCTAATCCTCTTATAATTCTGCCCTAAGCCAATGAAACGTGAGAAATGTTTCAGACTAACCTCCCACTTATAAAAATCAATCTGGTCCTGGAATATGAGTTTGGTCAACAAGTTTGCGCTGCTTCGAGCATAAGCCACCAACCTTTTAAGTTCCTTTTGAGTAAACAATTTCCATATGTCAATAGGGAATAAGACATGAACACCAGACATAATAAATCTAACTCTATTTAGCACATTAAAAAACAAGAACTCGATGCAGGAATATAGGTTTTGAGAGTGCCCCTAGGCACAAAGTGTCACCACTGAGAAAGTTCAAGTCAATTTTTGGTCTATTGTTCAATGCAATGTTCTCTACAATGCAGGAGTTCCACTTTGTCTATCATTTACATAAATACATAGATGATGCAAAAAGAATGTCCTCTGTCGTTAAATTAATATTTGCAGAAAACCACCCAGATTCTTTCAGAATACAAAAAAAAAAAAATGATCAGAAACCGTATCTTAATGGAAGAGGAACAACCACCAGAAAGTTAACAATATTATCAATAAGCAGAAGAGTGTAGGGAAAACAGACCCAATCAGTTAGCAAGCATGAATATATGAGAGTAAGCTTCATCTTTCCAACAATTATGCAACTAAATTCTATCCCAAGGAACTACTAACCGATAAGTTTGGTGAAAATCTGGTCCATGCCTCAGACGCCTTGTCATAAGCTGTAGCAAGGAACATTGCCGTGCTTACATTTTGTTTGTTTTCTTCGTAAGCTTTCCTACTCAACATAAAGTTATCCTATAAAAATGATATGCTTAATGGCTGTTGAGTGAAAAATAAGATCACAGATTTAAGTAGAAATGTACCAAAATTATCATACATTTTTTCGTATTAATACATTCAGCTGCAGAACTTACATTTATCTCTTTCTCATCATTTGGGCCCAAATCATTGTTTATGTCAACAACCAAAGCAGAAAAGGTCCAGTCATACTCTGATAGTAATCGCAGGAACCTGTTAATGAAGTTGGCATGCATATGACCGAACACCGTGAGGCCCAAGAAGACTATGTGTAACAGTTCGTAGATACAATAATCTGACCCATTCATTAAACAACCACGTATGGGGCCACCAGAATTCATATTAACCAACATTGAATTCAATGGTATTGGTTTTACTTGTTTCTAATCCAATCAACAACATAGAGTTATATATTAGAAAGTAATGGAAGAAAGGTCCCTGTAAATCCATTTCATCATAATTTTTAAAGTTAACCTCCACAATTTAATATGCAAAACCAAACATGAAAGCGTTTAAACAATTCCTAACATTTAACATGCCTTATAAGCAGGAACAAATACCCAACCTTAGAAATCCAGTTATGCGTGAGCAAGGAGCATTAAATGGTAAAGGCTTTAAAAAGAGGTAAGCAACCAATAGCTCAACTGCCTCTTCTACCAAGCAAGTTGAAAATAGATGTGAAGCAACCCAGCGTTTTGCAAGCCTACAAAATAAACAAACACGTTATGTGCAGTTAGGCATTAAACTAGAAAGATTTCAGCATGCAAAATAATTGCTCACCTGACAACTGGCACATATATCGGATAACAACCCTGTAATCCATTAATCATGCTAGCATGCTGACTGCGAACAAAAAGTTTCTTGTCTGCAGAAGTGACCCGCTTAACTTGGTCACTTCCAACTGCAAATTCATTGGTTTCATTAGCCAACAATCAGTGGTTTCATTAGCCAACATCCATAGTCTCACAAGCACACCTGTATATATGTATGTCAGACTCAGAGTCTTACCTTCCTTTCTCACCAAACTCAGGCCTTTCTCATGTAAAATTTTAAGACGAAAATACATATCCAGAACATTAAAACATCCACATCATCCTCAGTAGCAGTACATTTCATCCCCCAAGTATTCTGCAGACTGCCATAGCGGTATCATTAGATAAATTTTTTAAAAAATATAGCGATGTTATGAAAAAGAACCCATGCTTGAAATGACTCTAAGGGATAGATTAATCGGTTGGGGACCACGCCTCATGAAGCTGAGATCACTAGTTCAATCTCTCATTTCTCCTCCACTTGGGCCAAAAAAGTACTTTATAAAAAATAATAAATAAATAAATAATTAAATTAAATTTTTTAAAAAAAAAAAAAAAAAAAAAAAACCCATTTAAGAAGGAAAGCAGTTTTAGTTTTCTCAACTGCCAAGTCATCCATTGGCCAATTCCCCGAGCCTTCCAACTAGATAAGAGCAAATAATAACTTTCAGAAATTAAATAATAACAATAAATAAAAAGGCATGACTGATCAACAAGAAATCATGCCTGAATCATAACTTCCAGAGGCTGAGTGCAGGATGGCATGAGCTTATGTAGCCTTGGAACATCATTCTTGTCATTAGCTAGCGGATGAGGTTCAGGAGGGAAGACAGAGGTAAACCTGAAAGCTGTAATTTATGATAAGCACATAGTATTGCTTGGCAGAGGGAGGGCAACTGGCTATAAAAGATAAGTCAAATCAAGATGTTACCTTAATTACGAAATTAAGTATGTATAAAAACAATGGGAACCATTATTCTTGATAGAATTTTTTAAACACTGAACAAATCTTTAAAATAAAGATAATAAAACATGAAGAATGATTGCTATTCCAGCTGTGAAAAGGTACCTGGGTCTATAGGCTGCACACTAGATACCTTCAAAGGAATGTCTTCTATAAGACGCAGGCGCTTTGATAAAACTTCAAGTGCTCCAAGCAAACTTCCAGAAAACGATATAGGATCTGAAAAAAAAAATAAATAAATAAAAAGTCTTTACAAGGGATTGAATAGTTGTAAGAGAAAAGAAGAAAAATAATTCACAAAAACTAAAAGTACTCAGTGCCCAATATCGTACCACCAACACCATGAAGCAGAGAGAAGTCAAGTTGATCCACTATATGCACAATATTCTCCTTTGATAAAGAAAGATGCCGCAGAAGTACATAGTCAGCAATTCTTTTCAAAATGAGATGTTTCGTCCACTGCTCACTTTCCCATACTAAGAAATTGGGAAAATCATCAGGTTTATGATCTTGACACTTGATCTAAGCCAAACGTCTTAAAAAATGCATGAAAATCATCCAGAAGCAACAAAGCTTCATTAACAGTAGCCAATAGTAGCATAATAAACGCCTCACCTGTGCTTTCTGCAATTGTTCCGTCTTTAAATCTCCTAAGCTCAGCCTTGTCCCCCCAAAACTTCCGGAATTCGAGAGCCTAGTGCAAATCATGAGTAGAATCAGTGCATATGTCACAACATATTACAACCCCCCCCCCCCCCCCCCAAAAACCAAAAAAAACCTGAAATACCTCCTCCTTATTTTCAGGACTTGGACCAATATCAACCACCCTGAAAGCTTTCGCCAAAGAGCTCACTGAAACTCCAACAAGCAATGGCTCTCTATCAAATATTGACAAGCCCTGGGGTCGCAAGCTCATTAGAATATGTTGATCCAAAACATAACTGATCAATGGAATGAGATATTGAAGTTTAATACTTGATTCCATACATTTTCTATACTGCCTTCTGACAATGTGTTTCTCCAGGTAACACGAATCAACTTTGCTCTATTGCTCAACCCCTGATTCAGAACACTATGTACCTTCTGCTCATATAGTCTCCAACATTCATCATCCAAGCAAAATCCCGATGTATGAACCTCACTTTTTCCTTTCAAGTTCAATCTGAAAAAGCAAAAATGTAAAAGAAAAGAGAAACAAAGATATATTGCAGCTTAAACAATTTCAAGCAAGTGATCAAAACAATAGTTTAATGAATGCAACAACTAGAAACAAGAATGCACTGTGCAAAAAAAAACATAAAAATTGTACGGATTCCACCAGAAACTCTATACTTTGACTAATCAGCAACGCATGTGAAAGAAAGACGTGCACATGTTTTATGTTCTTAAGTGCTAATTAGAGTAACATGCTGTGATGTCACAGCTGCTTGTTCCTAATATTAAATATTAATCCCCATAGTTTTCTATAATGCCCCCAACATTATCAATTAACTACCAGCCTGCCTAATTTTTAAAACTTATATCCAAGCTTTGCACCAGAAATTAATAGAATGTGTTAAAAAAGAAGCAAGTGGAAGACCTAAGAATCATTTCCTAGGCTTCGCAAAACTTTGAGGGGGAAATAAACTATGATTTTCCTAGTTCAATTTTTTTCCTCAATTTAAGCCCATAACCTGCATAGAACAAATAAATGTGCACAACTTTAAGCTGTGACTAAAATGCAGGATCCTATTTGACATCACTCTAGCAAAACGCTGACAATATGTTAAGTTCAAATCATGATCGATGATTTCTCAGGATGATGGCCATCTAACTTCCTAGCTTTTTGTTGAGGATTTTTTTTTTTAAAACTGCAATAATTGACAATGCTACTCATGTTAAAAAGAAACTTGTCCATGAGCTTTTTTTTTTTGTTTTAAAGTAATCAAAATATCATAAAAGCTCAAAGTGCCACCCATGTACACAGAAAGTATACAAAAGAAATGCCTAAGAAGTACAAAAAACTTACTAAAACTAATCATCAAGGGAGCTAAAAAAACAGTTGTCCAAGTAAAAAGAGAATAAAAGAAGGACTTAACCATGAGCTTATTTTGTATCCTTGATTCAAAACATTCTAGCTTTAATAATGTATAGCTTTTTTTTATATTGGAAGGTTACATGTGCATACAACGAGTCTTCAACCAAGATCACACCCTCCACCCATTTACTTACTAGAAGAATTGGCAATTGAGCTAGAGTTAATTGCAATAAATACTTACTCATACAGTAAAATCTACTTTGCTTTTTTGAAAAACAATATTGAGGAGACAGTTACTTTCAACTTGATTAAGGTGCTACATGTCAGTCCATTGCATAAAAATTGGTCTCTCCTTTCTTTGAGTTGTTTTATTATATCATATTAAGGCAAGGTAATGAGGATAAAATATGTTAGATCCCCTCCAAAAGGCAGAAGTTTGAAGTGAGGTCCTTTTATCATGTATTGTCCATTCATGCTAGTTCCCCATTTCCCTGGAAGAGCATTTGGACTCTTGGACAGTTAAAAATCCTTCAAGAGTTGTGTTCTTTGTGCAGACGGCAGCATTAGATAAAATTTTGACTTTGGATAACCTGAGGAAAATGAATGCCATAGTGGTTGATTGGTGTTCTATGTGCAAGAATGGAGAGTCCATTGATCATCATTTTCTTCACTGTGAAGTGGCAAGAGAATTATACAGTTCGCATTTTTGTATTTCTAGTGTTGATTGAGTTATGCCTAAAAGAGTAAGAGAGTTGTTGGCAACTTTTGAGAGGTTAGTTGGGAAGCCGTGACATTGGAAGTTTGGAGGATGTCACATTTTTGCTTAATGAGTATTTGGAGAGAGCGGAATGCAAGGACCTTTGAGTTTCGTAAGATTTCGATGGCGGAGCTAAAAAATGTTATGTTCAAATCCCTTTAAACATGGATAGTGGCGTATAATAGTCTACATTTTTCTAGTTTTTCTATTTTTTGAACTACTGTTCTTCTTTTTCTCCCTAATACGGGGTTCCTCTTTCTAATAAGATTAAATTACTTATAAAAAACAAAAAAAAAAAAAACTTTAAAGCACAAGATTTTTTTTTTTTGATAAGTAAAAGTCAATTTTAAAGCACAAGATTTTAATTGAACTATTCGCTCACAAACAGGAACATTTAGAAAGTATAATTCATTCCTATATTCCATCTTTGAACAAGTCTTCTATGAAGCAATAAATGACAACCATTACAGATATTAGTTGTAAATTTTACCTTATGCAATAGTCATATTTAGCAGCAAAGTCAACCTTGGTCATAAAAATCTCCTCAAATCCATCATCTTTGCATTTCTCTATGCATTTAAGTGTCAATGCAGCTTCATCTTGGAGCTGAAATGGTGAAAAAAAAAAGTATATACATATGTTTCATCAAATAAGTCCAATGTGATTCAAAAAGAAGATGTTAAGAATAAATTCAAGTCTTTAATGTAATAGACATGGACCAGAAATTAGTGTCCTGGTAAATACCTCCATGAAACCAGTCCTTGACACACGGAAAGCTAGATTGAAGGGTGCTGATGGATTACATATGACAACTGGAAACGTTTCTTTGTATGGCATCCTTTCCTGCAACTCCAAAGTTCATAATTACATATATACAAGCAATAGAAAAATGTGGAAAAGCAATATCACATGTTTCACGACAAAGATATTGAAGAAACACAAAAAAGAAATGAAAAATACACAAAGAAAAGGCAATATTTAATTTTTTCACATGATCAGACACAACAATAGCCTACATCATGCACCTATTTTCTTCCAAGTTTCAAGGTCAACAATATACCAGAAGATAATTTGGCTCATAGTAACACTAATAGGCCTGAACTAAACTATAGTTTGCCCTTGCTATAATGGCATCTTTGTTTTTTTTATAATAATTTCTCTTAAGTGATCAATTTTTGGAAACAAACAAAAAAAACAGATACAAGAGATTATTCATAATGTGCATGACAATGGTATGTAAAGCATAGAAAAAAATAACTACTAAAAAATAACAATCATAAATTAAATTCATATAGAATCGGTAAGCAGCGGACCTCGTTTGGAATATCCTTCTGGCCCTCCTGCATGAAGTAAAGCCCATAGTCCCATAATCCTTTTCCCTTTTTTGATCGGGTGGCTGCAAACAAATTTACATACATTATTGTGGCAAAAATGCACTATCTGACATTAAACTACACCCCAAAGAGCCAATTTTTAGTAACAACAACACCAACCGTGTGAACTTCCTTTAGATAATTAATTTCAAACCTAAACATTCATAGTTAGAGTACTTAATTTTTTATTGCACATTGGCACTTTCAAACCATCTTTTCTGTATTGTTCCTCCCATATTGACCATGTGCAGCAACGAAGATGAAAGATATTAACCTTGTTAGACAACCTTTTTGGGGAACTTTTTGCTTTTTAGCAAAAAAGAAAAGGCATTAACAAACAACTTCAAAAACAAAATTTCACAAAACACACAAAACTACTTTTACTTTTATGTCACATCAGAACACTTTTTTCAATCTCTACAATGTTTTAAGAATCGACCCCAATGCCTTTTCGATTTCATTGCAAAGAGAACCACCTAAAGTACAACACAAATAAACACTTTATAGGCTAGTTGACCATCTTCAATAACTATGGTTATTGGAATTTTTTTTTCTTTTTTTCTCCCCATTTTGCCTTCCTGGAAAAGCATTAACTGGTCCAAGAGTTCAACCTAGTTGCAAACTGAAACAAAAAAGAAAAATTACCATCAAGTATTCATAAAATATCAGAAAAGATAATACAAAATCTAACCGGCTTGGCTGAAAAATTGTCCACTATGGCAACAAATTCAAATTTCTTTAGCCCTGATTGGCAAAAGAAAAAGCTTCTTTCCCTTATAGTTTACCAATTAACTCACCCAAGACCGTTTGCTTGAACAAGGATACTTATTGGACCACTATGGTCACCACTTGCCCTTGATAGAAATTACAGTTAGACCATTGCACCACATATAATACATGATATTAAATTCTACAATCAAAATGGACCATTAATTTCATAGCTTCAGGTTCAATTGTTGAATGCATTTCACAGTGCATACAAAACAACCATTAAATACAAATTAGAGTTAAAAAATGCAAAACTTCTTAACAATAAGGCCAAAAAGAAAAACTAAATGTACCAATGAAGCTCAATGCAACACGAAATATCTCCATTGCCTTCATAGAAGTGTTAATCCTGTCCCGATTTGCAAGGTATGACAATATAACAGATATTAGGAATCCATTTAGGCAATCATGAGCATATATCGAACTTCTCTGCCGAGCCCAAACCTACATCAGTTAGAAAAACTCTTATTTCCACACCCCAGTATAAGGCTACTAAATAACTTGTTAAAATGACCATGACAACGATAATCTGGAATTATACCTTCAGTAATATTGAAGCCTCTCCGAGCCCCTTCCATCCAAGAAAAGTTTTCTTAATAAATTCTGCACTATCCTCTAAAAACATGTCTTCCAAAATACTAGAATTGTACTTTGGTGTAGGAATACTCCCTTAAATAAATTAATTAAAAAAAAAAGTCAACAGTTTAAGTACAGACATCACCAAACATCTCAAAGACAATAAAATACAACTGAACATAACATACCACCATCATTCAGAGCACGGACATTATTCCGCCTTAGGTTCAACTTCTTGATGGTAAACAGGGATTTTGCTGTAGGGATTATCCTTACAAAAAATGCAGGAACTTCAGCAAGCTCCCCAGCTGCAAGACCAATAATATTTCAGTCCAAAATTCCAAGAATGGTGCAGCAGTGAAACATTTTATAATAACCTGAATCAAGTAAATAAGAGAAGAAAAACAATACTTAAAATTTAATACTACAGAAAAACAAACCAGGATAGATAAGCAATACAGGTTTTCGGGCCTCGTTTTGTAGGGTAGACCATTCAACCTTACGAACTAATGAAGAAAACTTCAAGTAATTCTTGATTATACAAAGGTATAGGCACCTTTTGGCGTGGTACCGATAATTCAAATAATCTTTCTCAAGGAAACATTCCTGTAAGAAAATAAACTTTCTTAGTAAAATAGTAATATGCTTCTATTGACAAATATCATCATCTATATCATATATACCTAAAGTTGAATAAGCAGATTCTGTAACTACGATCTGGTTAATTAGTACCCAAGAATTTCTGTAACTTACTATCCCTTACCTTTGATACTTTTATAGCAAGAAAGATAAAGAATAAAGCAACATCGTCTTCTATTCAAAGGAACAAGCTAACAAGTAGCTTAGAAAAACAAATAAACTGGAAATTTTCACTAAAATTTCAATACTTTATTCTGACAGCTGATTCGCAATACATACATCGGTCTTCTTATAACATCAACCTAAAGCACCTAAGGATGGAAATTAAAACCTAAAGAGTAAGTAAATCACCTAAAAAGGAAAACATTACAAAAGATTAAATCTTAAAAGGCAATAACATCAACTAGAGATGGAAAGACTAAATAAAAAATAAAAAGACAAGTCCTAATCTTTTATGGAAATTATTGATGATAAGATTAATGCTAAATAAGGAAGAAAATTGGTAGGCATTGTGATCAATTAGGGAAAAGTTCCCATAGGCGCATTGCCGCCGAAACCTGCTGGAAATCAAACAATATTGTATGTCGGGATTTCTGCACATTCCTTTTGGGTTCGATTGCTTGATTTCCGCACACTCCTATACCTTTTTGTTCATTGCGACCGCACTCCTGTTCGAATGGGAATGCAACAAAGCGATTCTACCAAGACTCCAGAGACGACTGGTCAAAACCCTATTTCAAACAGGATACGGCCAGTTGAGTCGGCTTTGCCTACTGAAAGCCCCCAATCGCACTCTTGTTAGAATGTGGTGCCATCAAACTATTCTTCCCTTACTTCTGAATGTAAGGGTCGCACTTCCGTTCAAACGTGGGTGCGATCGGGCCACTCTGCCTCTTCCTAAAATCCATCCTATATCATTTAATGTCAACACCAACGATTGAAAGCATAACCCTTCCCACCCAACAACTGCTTTAGCACTATGTTAAGACAATTTAGGGACCATCCTGTAATCTATGTACTCAAATACGATCAATTGCTTGATGCTCTATAAAAACCTATCTTCTCAAGGAAATTAGAACTAGATATATAATTCAAGGAGAATGATGTCTTCTCAAGGAAATTACCACTAGATATATAAGTCAAGGAGAATGACCTAAGATCGTTCCTCATACACTACTTTGACCCTTGATGAGTAGCCACGTCACCCATCAATTACACATATTCCACCCATCTTCATGACACAAAAGCACTTATTCTCACATTTTGATCCTAATTGGTGCTAAACCCATCTTATGACAGGTGTATTCATGTCTAAGTTTTAAAAAAAAAAACATGGTCCTAATAGAGCAAAGCCTTCTTTTCACCACCGTACGCTGATAAAAAAAATATTATATTTACATAAACCCTCTCCACCATGCAACTGCATCTATCCTAATTTTTTTTTAGTAAGTAATAAACCAATCTCATTGAAAGCGTAACCACCTAACTAGAAATAGCAAAATGGACAAACAAGTCATTATAACTAGTCGACAAATGAGACACATACATCGTTGTCCAAAGATATAAAGTTTAAAAAAACAAAGATATAATTTCCTCAGCATCCTCTCCCTGTCCTCAAAATTTCTATCATTCTTTTTCTTTCATAAACATCAAAATAGGCACGTAGGCACCATTTTTCACATTGCAACACTCTTTGGCCTACTAGAGGATCACCAACAGTCATACAAATCAACAACACGTTTAGGCATAACCTAGGACATCCCAAAACAAAAAAAAAACTCTAAATAGCGAAAGCCACATCACAATGAATAAGAAGATAGTAAATTGACTCCCTATTCTTATTGCACATGCAACATCTATCCATCACAATAATGTGTCGCCTCCTAAGATTATCCATGGTGAGGATCTTGCCTAGGTTGTGCCGTCTAGGCATAACCTAGGACATCCCAAAACAACAACAAAAAAAACACTCTAAATAGCGAAAGCCACATCACAATGAATAAGAATATAGTAAATTGACTCCCTATTCTTATTGCACATGCAACATCTGTCCATCACAATAATGTGCTGCCTCCTAAGATTATCCATAGAGAGGATCTTGCCTAGAGCCGCCGACCACACAAAAAAAGCCGCCCTCGAAGGAGCCTAAGTCCGCCAAACATAAACATCTATCCTAATTATAACATGAATCTTGTTCATTTGACCATATCTAAGCTAAGAAACAATTACACTTCCACATACGCTAGATGGAGCAGTTAAGTCATATAAAACCGATTCAACTAACATTGCTACAGCATAATGGACTAGGATGAACTTACCAAACTCACACTGAAAACAATTAAGAATAGCAGAAATTAGTTTAACAACAATCACAAACTTAATTATCCAAGTACTTCAGGATTCCTTTTTTCACTAAATCCCAAATCTAATGCTATAGTAATATTGACAACCTCCTAAATCCAGACCTCAGTCACTAGCACCAAAAAAAACCGTACCCACCGCATGGTGCTAACCCCTACATATCCATCGACAACGAAACCATACACACTCACTTATATATATACATACAGGGGATTAGCTATGTGAGTACCTTTGGCAACCGAATAAAAAGATCTACATTTACATCAGGCTTTGCAACGCACTGTATCGCATAGCTCCCACCAATTTCGATAGAATTTGGTTTCTTAAACTTGAACTCAACTTTATCCGCACCAATGTCTCTGACAAACCCAGGAGCTTCATCCCCTGTCACCTGCTCATTGTTAAACAATCACTGCCAGTAAGTTCAACGAGTACTTATCAAATGCCAAAAAACAAAGGGGAGACATAAAAACTGAATTCAAAATTTTCCGTTTTGTCGGTAACCAACAGAGGATGGGCCTTAAGTTTTGGGAAACCTGCAAGTCTTCGGGGATTTTATCGATGGCGTCTTTGATAGCCGAAACGGTGTCGTCGACGAGCTTGGTGAAGGCAGGCGAGCGGTCGAGCCGGACCTCCTTCAGGAACTCCCCCACTTTCAGGTCCATGGAGTTTGTGAATGCATCAGGCTCCATTGCTCGCCGCTCGTTTCCGCTACGTAGTAACGGTTTTGGAGGCGAAACAAAGGAAATCAGGGTTTTACCAAGAATTAGGGTTTAACAGAAACGAGGTAGGGGAGAGAGGAGCTGAGCCTGGACGTTCGAGGCCCAAAGTCATTTCTCACCCAATTCTAATAAATTCTGGGCTGGGCTTTAAGTTCAGGGAACACTTAATACTTGAATTGGAGCAATTTATGTTCGCGTGTTGAATTCTGATCGTATCGAAATATAAGTATAATATTATATAATCTTAACTTGCTAATTTTGTATCAAGTTCGCGGGACATGTTAAAAATTATTAACCCTTCTGGCATATGTTGAGTTCGTATTATGTCTAAATAAGAATATAAGATTATATAAAACAATTATAATTTGACCTTTTTAATTAAACGAGTTAGCTCTATTGACTCTAATTCACTAATTTTATATCGAGTTTTTAAAAATTATCATCACTAATTTTACTCCTCTTTGTTAGTCAATTTCTTGTTTTTGATACTTTTTTTAGTAACTTATTAAATCCTCCATAACTCGTAAGGTATTCTACAATGAGGAATGTTACAAATACTTGCATTTCACTTTGTCTTTTATGCAAAAAAAAAAAAAATCTCCTCTACCATCTTATGATCAGCGCCACCCCCCAACCACTACGAATTGAAGAGATTTGACGGCTGCGACAACAAAATCATAGAGATCTGTGATCATAGTCACTAGATCGCACATCGAGAATGACTGCAATTCATCCTAATGGCTTTGGGGATCACACCACTAACAAGGGGTGGTTTGCCAGCCACTCACGGGAAAGGGTGAACAAATTTTTTGGAGGGCTAACATGGTAGTGCCAGTCGCACTACTGAATTAGGGAGTATAGGAAGTATAGGAAGTGGGAGTAAAATGAAAAATGTCTCTAGCCTTTTCTTTTTATCACATATAATTCTTTAAATTTTAACTTTTTTAAAAATTAAATCATTAGAATTTTATATCATCAGAATTTATCATTTAAAATGTGATAAAATGTAGTAAATGTTAAAAAAAGGTAAATTGAAGGTTAGTAAAAATGATAAAACCAAATTATAAAGATTTAATTTAAAAATAATGATTAGAGTTTGAAGAATTATATATGACAAAATATACTAAAACTTGTAGAGGATCCTGACCCTGACACCTGATGGACCCGAACGAAGTTCACTATTGGATTACACAAATTCTGTAGTCTTAGGGATTTTAGAATCGAGCCATAATTGATTCCCCCCAATAGCATCCGGGCAAGCAGGCCCAATTGTCTTCTTCATTCTAGGGCACAAGGCCCATAAAAGCTTGCTAAGGCAAATTCCCAATAACAAAACTGGCGAAGCCCAGACCACATGAAAAATAAAAAAACAAAAAACAAAACAAAAAGCAGCTACAAAGGAGTCAAAATTGTGCCACTCCTTTTTTTTTTTCTTTGTTTCTTTTCTTTTCTTTTTGTGAAATTCTGACTTCAACAATACTGTACGATCATTTATGCTTATTTCATTTCATAAAATAGAGATCATTTTCTCAAATCTTCTCTTCCCTCTACTCTTGGAGCCACTGACTTACCCATAACTTAAGATTTTGTTTTACCAATAACTTTAATAGTTTTCTTTCTTTTTTATGGATGATTCTTATCAGCTACTTTGAGCCTGAACAGTATTATATTATTAAAAATTTTAAATAACATGACAATATATATACTATTAGATATTTAAAATTTAATATTGGCCATGAAATGATTAACAATATTGGCCTTTATATGGTAAGGCGTATAAGGAGTAATTTATGAAAAGCAAAACATCAAAAAAAAAAAACAAAAATCAAGATGGTGTTCCTACATTCAAGCTTAATTTGCATAATGATTGGGTATATATATGAAGTAATACTAAAAAGTTAGAAACGACACTTTTATTTTACTATTATATGACTTTGCTAATGTGGCATTGCCTAATCGTTCTTAATTTTTATTTTTTATTTTTTATAACNAAATTCTGACTTCAACAATACTGTACGATCATTTATGCTTATTTCATTTCATAAAATAGAGATCATTTTCTCAAATCTTCTCTTCCCTCTACTCTTGGAGCCACTGACTTACCCATAACTTAAGATTTTGTTTTACCCATAACTTTAATAGTTTTCTTTCTTTTTTATGGATGATTCTTATCAGCCACTTTGAGCCTGAACAGGAATTTTTATTTTTATTTTGGTGTATCTAACAATGTA
Organism: Betula pendula; assembly: GCA_900184695.1. Taxonomy (NCBI): domain Eukaryota; kingdom Viridiplantae; phylum Streptophyta; class Magnoliopsida; order Fagales; family Betulaceae; genus Betula; species Betula pendula. The sequence continues at coordinate 55,847 of FXXK01001875.1, forward strand.
TATAGTATTATATCATTAAAAATTTTAAATAACGTAACAATATATATACCATTAGATATTTAAAATTTAATATTGGCCATGAAAATTGAAATGATTGACAATATTGCCCATTATATGGTAAGGCGTATAAGGAGTAATTTATGAAAAGCCAAAAATCAAAAAAAAAGAAAAATCAAAAATATTAAAAATCAAGATGGTGTTCCTACGTACAAGCTTAATTTGCATAATGATTGGGTATATATATATGAAGTAATACTAAAAAGTTAGAAACGACACTTTTATTTTACCATTGTACGACTTTGCTAACGTGGCATTGCCTAATCGTTCTTTTTTGTTTTTTTTTTTTTATAACAATGACATTCAAAAATTATATATTCCATACAAAATATATAGCAATAAAATTAGCCAATAAATGTACATGGGGTACATAATTGATTAAGTACAACAGCAAATAATTGCTTTGCCACTATTGCCTCAAGGTTCCACTTCAATAATAAACTACAATTTTGGATGGTACCTTACAATAATAATAGTACCACTATAAACGATTTTGTGAAATAATAACAAGATCTAGAGGCCCGGATGCCCCCATCATGAAGTAAAGAATTCAATCACAGAAGTCTATATATTTTTCTTTGCCCTCATCATCATCAGGTCCAAAAGAGATTCAAAGTATACGACGAAAGATGTTTGGATAAGGGAGAAAGCACGGGGGTAGGCAAAGGACATGGAGGAAGACTAGATCCAAGCCAACAACAGTATGATATATACTACTCCCCGATTTCGGGCAAACTGGCATGTCGGTGGATTAATTTAGCTAATTAATCTTTTCCTAAACGGTGAGAAATCAGGTTCTTTTGGATGTTGAATGGTGATCATTATTCGTACGTACTGAGAAATTAATCCACTTATTAACTTGTTCTTTAAAAAAAAGAAACTTTCTCGTCCCTCAACATGGGATCGATGACAAGTGCTGGGATAAATTTGGCAGCTAATAAAAATAAACATCTTTAGTAATTTTGTTGTTCGAATTACTAATAATTTAGACAGTAAATATAAAAAAATCTTTATAAAATTCACTATCCTAAGAGGTCTCGGGCTACTGAACCCCGTATATAGGACTCTCTCTAGCAATCTGAGCAAAAAATTACCGACCAAATATAGATCCAATGAATAATTAATTACGAGTGCTACTAGGCTTTTACTACAAGTTTTTTTTTTTAATAAATTGATGTGGTGGTAAAATGATTAAGCATTTTTATTCCATAATACTGATGTGACTATTCCAACCAACTTTTATATCAACTCGTATTTTAAAAAAAAATGGTTAAGAGCATTACTAATGGCCTCAACAAAATAGCCTTTTGGTTATTTTATTGAGGCAATTTAACCAAAAAGTGTAAAAACCCCTCCTAATAGCCTCAACAATTTAACCCAAAATATCTTATGAGTAAACAGTACTCATCAGGTTTGATGAGTACTGTTCACTCATCGAATATTTAAAAAATCATATTTTGTTCTCTCACCTTATTTTCTTTTCTTTTTTCTTCTTTTTTTTTTTTTCCTTTCTCTTTTTGTTTCCTACGCACCTCTACTTCCCCCATTCTCTTTTCTTTTTTCCTTTCTCTTTTTATTTCCTACTTTTTTTCCTTCCTCTTTTTATTTCCTACGCACCTTCTGCCTCCACTATTTTCTTTTCTTTTTTCTTCCTTCCTCTCCCATTTCTTCTCATCTTGCACGACGCCATTAGGATAAAACAAATTTTAAAAATACGAACGTTAAGAAAAAGATAAATTTTAAAAAATATGACCATTAGAATAAGACAAAAATTTACAAATATGACTGTTAAAAAAAGACAACAAAATTTCAAAACATGAGCATTAGAATAAGATAAATATTAAAAAATATGCTCGTTTAAAAGATAAATATTCAAAAAATATAAATGTTTGAGAAAGAATAAACAAATCTATGAAAAATAATATTTAAATGGAATAGTGATAGTGGAGAGTTAATTTGCTAACGCTGCTAGGAGTGTTTTAAAAAAGTTGATGGCTAAAATAGAGAGAATGTGATTTTTGGTTAAATTGGCTAGTAAAATTAAGTGAGGCTGCTAGGAATGCTCTAATAAAAAATGTTACATCAATATTAGTTTTATAAATTGTTAATAATTTAGACAGTAAAAATGAGAGAGTCTTAATGGGATTCACTTGTCCGAATAGGTCTCGACTATCCCGCTCTCTCAAGCAACTAAACCCCATAGCACTCTCTCTAGCAATTCAGGCAGAAAATTACTAATTAAGACCGGATATGGATCTAAGTTTTTTTATAAATTGATGTGTCAATTTATAATTGGTAAAATTATTAAGTATTTTTATTCAATAACTGATGTGACTATTCCAACTAACTCTTGAATTAATTATTTTTTAAAAGATCAAAAAATTAATGATTAATCAAATTTGCTACATCAACATTAAAAAATAAATCTATAATAAACAAATATTTTTTAACATTAATTATTTATGTTGTTGGACTTTGAACATATCTCTAAATAAGTTTCACTTGGTAATGGTTGCTAGAATAGCTGATGAGCCAAAGCAACTGGTACCTCACTCTGCCTAGCGGGAGGTTAATGGGACTGTTAGCTAGGCAGTACTGTCCGTGCCGAAAATGTTTACTGGAGAGAAAACATGTACGATGTGGTTCAGCAAGAAACCTACTGCCTACGTACTCATATGTAATGAACCTAATTATGACCACATCTTGAAACACGTATTTAAGATACACAATTATTGAATGTAAACTTCGATCATATAGTATCTATTTTTGTTTTCTAGCCACGTACCATTGTACGTATAAGTCTGTATAAGTCTACATTGTATGCCCTTATTCCCACATCTTGAAACACGTATTTAAGATACACAATTATTGAATGTAAACTTCGATCATATAGTATCTATTTTTGTTTTCTAGCCACGTACCATTGTACGTATAAGACTATAAGTCTGTATAAGTCTACATTGTATGCCCTTATTCCCACATCTTGAAACACGTATTTAAGATACACAATTATTGAATGTAAACTTCGATCATATAGGATCTTTTTTTTTTTTTTTTCCTAGTGACGTACCATTGTATAGTGTTACATTGTATGCCCACCAACTAATGATATATAATTGGCTAAGAAATAAGGGACAACACTTCGATTCACATACCTTGAAATTAGGCTGTTCCAATTTCACTTAAGAGAAATGGGTTGCAGTCAAGGACATGATTTTTCATTTGAAGAGGTTAAAGTATAAATGAAATGTAAAATTTATTTTTAGTAAAAATCAAATCAAATTTTTAACCCTAAAAATACATATATATTTAACTTAATAAAAAAAATTAAAAGGAAATCTAAAAACCAATGGGTGTTATGGCCTCCCTTAATTTATATATGAATCCGTCTCTAGTTGTGGCTGTTGTAAAATTCGCTTGTACCATGTAGATTTATAGGCTCTACATACTAAATTGTCTTGGATAGATGAATCTTACAACTTATTTTTTTTAGACTATCTAACTTTTTTGTAATATTCGAACAAATTATTCGGACAAAATCTTTCCTAATTCAACAACTTCGATTATATTTGCTAGTGTTTTTGTTTTATTTTTTTTATTTCATGCTTTCATAACAAATATGTTAACAAAAATATATAAAATACAAAACACACATAAAATTAAAGTTGTTATTTATGTCATGTTAAAACATTTTTTAATTATAAATTATAAAAATACCCCCCAAATATATTAACGACAAATGTAAACCATTAATGTTTAAACAATGTTACAAAACGTTAAAACACAAAAATAAAACATAGTTCCTGACCCAGAGAGAGAGAGAGAGAGAGAGAGAGAGAACACTTTCCATTGGCTACAGGGCTAAAAGAGTTATATAGACCTCCTTAGAGGAGACAATTAGGGGTTACAGTGTTCCTTAGGTCATCACACTGACAATAAGTTATCTTTCATAGGACGGCTTATTTAGAGGCTTCTCCTACAACCCCTTTTCTAAACGCTGGTCCACTAGTTCCTCATTTCGCTTTTTCTTTTCTCCACCCACCCCACTTAAATATTACTACTTTACCATTGCCTGGCAAATCTCAGTCAACACAAAATCACCAGACCAATCCCAGACCACCCAGCAAATTATAAAAATAAAAATGTATAAGAAAGAGAAGAAAGTATAAGAAAGAGAGAGAGAGAGAGAGACAAACATTCCAGTTGTATCTTGTTGCTTTTGATGAGGAATGCATGTTTATGTCTTCCAAAGCTTGTTAATAATTTCATGCCTCTAGGACTTGTTTAACACATTTGCTTGCATGCATGCATGCAAAGGAAATCTTCCCACGAAGCCCACGTGGCACCTTGATTAGCGACAATGCATTGTTGTTTATTTATTTCCGTTGGTTTTAGGCAGCAGGATACGATCCTGCTGCTGCTTAAACCTTGGAAAAGTGGAACCAAAACCAACCGGGTCCCACCAAATCCAACGAGCCACATAACATCATGATTAAGGCAGCATCTCAAAATGCGCCTATAGTGGGTGTGAGGCGGTGAACCTTAATTATTTCCGTTGGTTTTGTACGATTAAGCAAATCCCAGAGTTTCATTAAAAAGAGTATAATTAGATTCTCATTAATTACAAGGATTTATGGGCATTGGAGCACGACCTAAACTCCACCACCCCGCTCCATAGAGCGTGTCAAACACCGCCGCTACATGAGAGAGCACATATATTTTAGTTTAATGAATTTTCTTCCACTCAGTTTGAAAGTTTATGAGAAGCTTTGTTCCTCAAGCTGTTAAGCTAGCACACTGAAGAGAGTAAGACTCACGTGGAACAAGGTCGCGTAGGGATGGGAGAAGTGCATGTGGAAGGGCAATATATGCAACGCTGTGTCTTGGGCTAAACGTAGTTTGCTCGTAGTTCACAAAGCGAATAGAGAGCATCTTTTGGAAAGCGGTGGTCGTCCCGTTTGTCGAACTGTGGCTCACCAATCTCTAGACGATCTGATTCTCTCTCTCTTGATGTTTTTTGAATCTTTTGATCGAATGGGGACGATATTCCAGAGGAGTTTGTTCGGGCTTGGCCATGATGAAGGTAGGGTCACCTTTTTTCTTTTCTTTTTTACTGTTTATATTTTTTGGTTTTTATAGAGTATATATTTTTTAAAAACATTTTTGACCTTTTCTTTTTTGAAGTTTCTATCTTTGACCCAAAGAGATCTCTCTCTCACGCTAAGCCAAGAAGAAACAGTTGTTGCTTTGATGATTGCAGAGTATCACATTTAGATACCTTTATCTCTCTCTCTCTCTTTACCTTTTTTCAATTTCTCTCTGATCAAAATCTCCGGATCTTCTACTACTATTACTACTGCGACTACCCACCAAAAGCTACCCATTGCTGTGATGGGTTTCGGATTCGGGACTTGAGGTGATTATCATGACGAATTGGCTTTGTTTTTGGTTCACGTGATTCCCACGGTACGACTACTGGTTGTAGTAAGCTCAAAACTGGCTGTTATTGTTGTTGGTGTTGTTTTGGAGATTTGACGGATTGGACGCCCTATAACAACTAACGGAGTGGGGGCTATGTACTAACAGTGTAGTGGTCATTGTTCTGTTGAAAAATATTTCAACGTCACACATGAAATTATTGCTAATTCCAAGCGCCCCAAAGCGCGTCAAACTGACCTCCAATTTTTTCCATTTGGATGGAGACATGCATGTGGGTTTAGTATTTTAGCCCCAAAAGTTAAGCTTCCACTGATTTGAACCATTCTTGCATGTGAATCATTTTGGATGAACGTATATAATTCAATTCACATGTTGCACAAAATATTCATTTCAAGTATTTGCATGCTTTTCAAAGTACTAACTTAAATTTGAACATGACCATGTCTCGGGAATTGTGATGTTAACATTTGAACTTATGTTCTCTTTAATTAAATTATTATTTATTTTAAAAGTTTTAACGAATAAAAAATAATAAAATTAAATATTTTAACGGACAATTCAACTCTTTTAAGAAATTTAAATATCTAATAATCTACTGTTTCATCTGATGAACAAAAAGGCAGGCAGTTCAAAATCTATTCAAACAATAAAAATTATTAGAAATTTTTATCCTAACATGACTTTTTTTTTTTTTCTTTTATCTATTCTTATCCAACATGACTTTTGCTTACACTGTGGTTCCATAATTTGGCCTGTGGGAGACGACGTTGGTGTGACAATGATC